>CAWVOJ010000014.1:0-270666 GCA_963930925.1 Coccomyxa viridis | reverse complement strand
CCAGCTGGGCCTTGTTGTGCTGGGATCTGAGAGCTGCTGAGAACTCAGGTAGGGGCGGCGGTGGAAGTAAGGGAGGCGGCAGCAGCGGGGGCAGGCCATGGCCGGCTGTAAGGGTCTTGAGCGCCGACCACCTAGCGAACTGCTGCTCCCATTTGACGAGAAATTCCCCGTAAGTGGCTTCGAGAGCTGCGAGGACCTCAGCTGGGGAAGATTGGGGAGGTGGCGGTGGCGGGGGTGAGAGTGGGGGTGGAGGAGGAGGTGGCAGGTGATGCCTGGCAAAGCTGAGCGCCTCCCTGGTATCCCAGCTGTCTCCCAGGCTTACTTGCAGGCCGAGGATGCACAGCAGGAGAAGTCTGAGCGCGCCCTGCACCATTTAAACAGATTATGTGAGCCTCCACGACAGCATCTGGCGATCTGGCAGCCAAAGGATGGCTTTCCTGTGCAGCTTCCCGAGACATTCGGTAGCCTGCCAGTAGATGAACGAAATCCTGGGCAGAGTGTCGTTACTGATTCCATCAGGTGTAGTTGTAAAGGCAAGCTCTGGTGCTACGAAAGCTGTTCCTTCGGGCTCTTGAAGCTCGGTTTCCTTACCTCGGCACCACACCCGAGAGCCAGAATGACTGCGCCTTAGGAGAATTGTTGTGATCAGAGGCTATCCACAGAATATCTAAATGGTTCCTTGAACGCCAGATTCACATCACTTTTCTGCCACACTGATGCAGGATCCGTATCACATAACCTTTTGTACCTGGACCGTCTTCACGCAACTCATCATGGAGCAGTGAATGTGCGTTTACAGATGAGGCACCAGACTTTGCGCAGATCTGTGGCGCTTGCAGCTTGTAGCGCAGCGAGGCCCTCGCTAGTGCGTCATATATTGGGCACATGGGCCGCCACATCAGCAAATCCTGCGCTTTCTGGCAATTCGGGCATGCGCTGAATACTAGCAGCGTACCGTTCTATTGTGGTCCTGTTGTCACTGTGGAGACTGGCGCGCAGCAGTAGCACAGTGTTGAGACGGAAGGGATGGGCCCGGCGCAGCTTATGCTGCCCCGACGGGGGTAATCGGGGGTGCACTGATATGAATTAGAGCAGTAGCATGATAAAAGGGAGTCGCGGTAAGCTCTGATGTCAGCCTTCGGATCACCATCGGACCTCTGGCATGGCTCAGGCTGACAAGCGCGTTCAGCTCAATTTCACAAAGAAGCTGTGATATGCAGTAATCTGGTGGATGGGCAATCCGCTGCCCGGCACACAGCCCAACTCTCCTGACAACAGGTAGCGTCATTTGCAAGCTCGTGCGCTGGAATGTCTAGCTGGCATGTAAAGCGCAGTTATGCACCACCTGAGCGCGCATGCTCTGGGTAAAAGCGATATCACTCTACAAGCTCCAAGGCAAGATGCTTCACTGCAGGGGCTATAGCCTTTGCTCTCAGTTCGTCCCGGTGCTGCATTTCCTGACTGCTACACCTTGAGATCTAATGAAAACTTGTCAGTATTTTATAGCACAACCTCCTGGGGTCCCATCCCATCTTGCAAGCCCGGCCTTTTCGCTCTGCCTGGAATAGATATGCTGGCGATCTCTTCTTTGTCCCGGGGGTGGACCACGGTAGGTTACATGCCCGGAGTGTCCGCAATTGCCCTCCTATACGCTTCGATAGTGGGTGTCATCCCTATTGTTGCCAGAAACCATTGCACCTCACGCTGGTCGAACTGCAGATGTCGGGCAATCAGCTCTTCCTTCACCCAATCTGGTGCAAACTCCACTGGGCCTTTTGAGTAGCCCGCGCCAACTCTTTAATGCAAAAGCATGTGGGTGGATCCTGAGGCATGGCTAAGGTCTGTCATGCATCTGACGAGATTGCTGAGGCGGCAACTATTCAAAGCATCCTCCAGCATGGCTTGGTTGGCTGGATCTGTTCTTTGAAGTACATAGAGGGGGACACCGCCCCATCTTTTGAGCCGGTCATCAACTTCAGTCTTGGGCTGGCTATTGAAGATACACTGGCGGGCCGTCTCGATCTCTTCCGGGTCCCAAGTAGGCATGTACCTCCAAATACAGTCTGCCCGCTTGATTGTGTCCTGGAGACAGCAACATCAACAAGTGAAAATGGTGCTGCTTGCTGGAATCCAAAAAATAATCAAGGCAAGCTCACACGTGATCTCACCTTCCAGACATCCCAATCAGGAGGTGTGACAAGCACGGTCTTGGCCTTGACTACCATTGGCATATGTCCATCCACAAGATACCTGCAAGGCACAGGTGCTCGGATTATGTTCTAGATGAGCACTTCTAAAACAGATCAGGCAAAATGGAGTCGCTGCCAGGAAGGTGAAGCCACGGGCTCACCACGTCTGTGCGTCGTCCAGCTCTGCACGAAAGGCGGTCAAAGGGCCCTCAAACACCCCTGTGGGAGTGAACAAGACCAGTGTCTCTGCATCACGTTTCTCGTAGATGAACGTCCGCTTGAGGCGTGCTAACTCCCACATGAGATAGCACAGGAAGAGTCCTTTCCCGATTCCTACACAAGGGGAGCCCAGATCAGGAAGTGTGCGCTCAACTACAAAGCATAAGTGGATAAACAGCTCCCAAGCGCTTTGTTGGGTGAAAACTTACCTGGGCTTCCAACAACGATGAAGATGTGACCTGGGCCCATAAGATAATCATGCAGCTCCTTGCTGAGCCCCACATAACATTCAGGAACAAGAAGCCTGCCATGAGGGACTCTGTCTGAGAATTGTGCATCGCTGCCTAAATCCAGAAAATGAGCAATTCCAGTCTTGGTGAGTTGTTGTACAGCTTGCAGCTGATCCCACAGCTTCTGCATTGCCGGCTGAGGACTGGCTCTTAGATATGCACCTGCACAATGAGGAATGCCTTATGCAGAGGGGGCAGATCCACACTGACATGACACTATGTCAGGTGAACCAAGGTTACAAACAGAGCTGAACAGTCGTGTTACATGGCTAGAATCGGCAAGAGGTGCCATACATGCCTGTGACTCGATACAGCGCCGTTGGTATGTCAAGCACTGCACAAGGAAAGGTGACAGATTGGTTACCTGGCTGCGCAGCCACTTGCTCTTCCATGAGCTGCAACATTTTTTCCCTCAGCTGCTGGCTTTCCCGCAGCCAGAGTATCCACTTGTCCCTGTCGCCTACATTCCTGGCTCTCAGAGCTTTGTCGTCTGCCTCCTCTAGCTCCGCCCGCATTTTGATAACCTCGTCTTCGATGCTCCTGACCATTGCACTGCTGCACTGAAAGCACCGCAGCTTAGTGCCGTGCCGATCCAACCAGAGAAAGCCGGAGGCAAGAGCATGTACACCTCTGTATATTGACAGTGTGACACTGTGCCTTGACCATTCGTTCCGGAAGCGCTAGCGGCGTTCACCTGGACAAATTAAGGTCAAAGGTCCATGGCCATAAAAGCACACAACAACCCAACAACGATGGCCTTCGAGAAGTTGATGTCGGGGCTCTCAAACCCACGTTCTAGTAATTTCTGTAGCTACAAAACAGAGCTCGTGATCCAGCTGTTACTGGAAGGAGTGCCAGGCGTTGAGTTATCCTTTGCAGCAGCTTTTAGGTGCAGGTTTGTAGCGCAAGGACATCTGGCGGAAGCTGTCGAAGCCCCAAAAATAGACAGAATGCGGGCCTAAACAGGCTTATCCGAAGGCTTGAGTTGAGCTTTAGCAAGAGCAAGACGCTCCATGCTCGGGCTGCCCTGACATCACATCGCGGATGTGAGAGAAGGGCAGTCGACACTGAGACGGATGGTGACGTCCAACCTTCCCAAGCCCGGACCTTATTAGGCTTGCAAAACGACAGACATCATACCATACGGACGGACAATCAGAGTATGGCAGAGACACTGTGAAACCTCCCTATATGCGCTATCTCCCATCCTGAAGCTACCTGTTGGGACTGCTAGTCTGTACGATGGGAAGTACCACCCGGAGATCAGCCTCTGAAGGTGGATGCCAAGCAGTTGGCGAGTCCTCCATCTTGGATCAAAAGCTCTATAATCGGCTCTATCAAGTGAACTAATTGACTTGCCAGACACCAGAAGAAACGAACTCGAGAAAGCAAGCCCTGAAGCTATGGAGGCAGTGGGCACATGATCTTCAGTGCAGGCTGATGTGGCTTCGTCTCTGCCATACGGGAAACTATCTGACAACTGCAATGAGTGTGGGAGTTGGCGGACAGTTGCGCTTCCCTGACACAACGGCTTCTTCAAGTTATTGCTGTGCGCATGAGCGCTGCACAGGCTCAACCAAACCTGCCAAACTACAACACGAAGCTACCAACACGCTTGCCTGCGCCAGATCAGAGCGTTACCTGCATCCTGAGCCTCTCCAGCAAACATGACCCTGCTTTGGCTTGGCAGATGAGGCATTCCCTGTGATCGCTTTGCGTGTATGAGACGCAGATGTGCATACTGCCTGCATTGCCGCCACACAGGCACTTGCTGCCCTCCAAATGCCCAAGACTTAGCCACATGTGTCTGCCATACCAACAAGGTGGCCAGCAGCTGCGGCATTTCTCAAATTGTCACAATGCTGGACGCATTTGCATGTCAGGCCTATAAGGCAGCCACACAGACACCCCTGGTGTCTGCATTGTCAAGATGCCGGGGTCTAAGACACACATGCAGTGCAGAGCCTACAGGGCGGCCACATAGGCGCCCGCAGCGCCCGAGATGCCCGGGTTCTTCACAGACAGCAGCGCGCCCCAGTGCTCTGGGGCATTCTCTCCCGACTCCACCCGCGTTGTCACAAAGAGCTGCTCCAGAACTGCCCCGCCGAATGTGCAGGCTGTCGGCTTGTTCACCGGCAGCTTCACCTGCATGCGTGCATCCCTGTGAAGGCATGCGTGATGGTGCTCGGTAGAGAACCCATATTCCCGTATCATGAGTGATGGGCTTATGGATATGAGCTGGGAATGCCTGGGTATCTCTACTACAAGAATGAGAGCATACCTTTCCTAGCTGCTTGCCGCTCATGGGGTTGTACGAGGCTACGACTCCGCCCTCTGCTAGAGCCACCCACAAATTCATCATCCTGTGTGGAATGACCAGCCAGTCACCGTCTATGTCACCACACCTCTGTAGCATGGCCTGAGGAGTGGCTTTCAGCATGCACTGGTCCCATATGATATCTTTTCTGCTCTTGCAAGGCATTAAAGTTGTGTTCTGCTCTGCCACCACCCTGCTTGCAAGGTACCTCTGTATGAAGCAATGCACTCGAGCCTGATTCTCATCCTTGGGAGAGTGGAAAGTCTACATAAGACAGCTTCTATGCCTACAAGCTGTGTGGAGGACTCTCAGGAACTGCACCTGTCGATGGTCATCCCGTCAGGAATGCCATCTTCTTTAGGCACCTTGACGACCTCTCTGCGCTCATACTTGCCGCTCTCGCCCTTGACGGGGACGCCCTGCTCGTCTGTCCTGAATTCCGAGATGGTGCTGTGGTAGGTGTCCACAAAGTACATACACTGCACAGCACAGGCTCTGTTTACAACCGTGGCTTGCAGGAGTAGGTATCCACACCTGATGGTGGACTCTTTAGGTACTTTGCAGAGCACAGCACAGGTCAGTGTGCATCAGCAACCCTCAGGCAATCCGTCAGCATGCACTGTCTCCAATTCAGAAGGCTTATGGCACAGCAATATAAGCATTCTGCATGCATGCAGTAACTGCAGGGTGATTCAAGGGATGCTCACCTGCTTCTTCTCATCCCAGGCCATGCCATTGGGCAGACCAACTTCCTCCGGAGATAGGATCTCGTCCCACTGCTTTGTCCGCAAGTCTATCCTATGGCAGCAAGAGCTTCCCATTGTCCTCACAAGCATGACGCCGCAAAAGGTACGCTCAGTCCAGGATGAGAGGGCTGTGCAAAGCATATCTCCTCATATCAGGAGCAGTCACAACGTGAGAAGGATGAAACTGCATGGGTCTTGCTTGCTCGGCAATGTAGGTGCACAATGATACAGTTGTTCAGGTGAGAAGGGGTGTGCTCACATATAGAGGCGGCCAGGGCTACCCTTACGCCAGTCTGCATGCATGCGGCCAATGATAAGGGCGCCCCCCGGGGCGGCTTTGCCATCATTGAAGCGCATCTTGTCGACGCCGTGCTCCTCTGGTACTGTGAAGAGAGGCTCTCCGACTACCTTCCTGCTCTTTAGGTCTAGCAGCACAATCGTCCTGCATGCAGAGGGGCCTGCTGCAATGCCTAGCGACTGCATGTCTGACAGATACTAACGAGCAGGGGCCAACAATCAAGCGGCGCTCGCAATAGCAGAGCACCATCTGCGTGGCAGCTACCTTGTCAGGGCCACCACGAGCTGGTCCTCATCTGGGGCAAGAATGATGGTTCCAACGAGCTCCGGCATATCAATGGCATCATGGCTCTTGTTCTTGTTGTCCCAAATATGGATCTTCTGAGAATTGATGTCT
Source organism: Coccomyxa viridis (assembly GCA_963930925.1). Classification (NCBI taxonomy): domain Eukaryota; kingdom Viridiplantae; phylum Chlorophyta; class Trebouxiophyceae; family Coccomyxaceae; genus Coccomyxa; species Coccomyxa viridis. The sequence continues at coordinate 264,211 of CAWVOJ010000014.1, read as the reverse complement.
ATGAAGTACAGCCTCTGTGTCCGCTCATCCCAGACAGGGCTCTCCCCCAGGTCCGTCCTAGCCTCAACAACAGCATCGACCTGAATGTTGCCTGACATGCTGAGTAGGCCACCAGGAAAGGTGTACGAATTCTCTCACTATCCTCCAGATTGCACCTTTCCCAGTACTCCGCTTATGATCGATAAGACGCAGCCCCGAGTTTCGGATGAATAGATTCCGATTTCGGGGAAGCTAGAAGCTGCCGATGCGGAACGGCTTTGGCGCCTTATTTCCAGAGAGTCGCCTTCCAAGCTGGGCACCACGCTTCTGAGAAGAGGAATGCTCAATGTCTGACAGCCTTCAGTGAAGCGGCTCTTCGCGATGCAGAATCTCGAGACGGACCTGACGTTTGCCATAGAGAAGGTGCTGTGCGGAACATGGAGAGAGCGGAAACAGATGATTGACAAGGTTTTCACAAAGGACGCAAAATTCTGGTGAGCTTTGTAGAAATGATATGATTTAGCGGCCTGTGTCACACCCTGGTCTCGGCACTAAGGACACCTGCCCATCCTGTAGGCACCTCTTTCATAACGCCCATGGCCGAGATAACATTCATGGCATATATCAGGTAAGAGCTGCAAGCACGCCTCAGCCTACCTGCAAAGCAGTTGCTCCGTGGACGCCTGTCACAGTCAGCACCAGCCAAAGTACACCAACTCAGAGGTGGTGGCCTTGCAGTTCTGGGCCTTCACGAACTACCCTCCGCTGAAGATTAAGTTTCTACGAGTAGGCAAGACCCCATCTGCCTGAAACTGGAGTCTCCGATGCACACTCACTGCCTTTTCTAGTGGCTCATCCATCATCGTCGGCTCTTCTGTTGAGAAGCAATGGCATAACATAGTACTGGACACACTCTCCCTTTGATCAGGCTCACTTGCTCTGCAGCGGGTGACAAGGAAGCAAACATCGCGATTGTTGATCTTCTTGAGTACTGCAAGTGTGTCCTTCTGCCATGAAAGATAACACAGGCTTCGGATGCATCTTAACATCTGTTGCTGTTGCAGCTAGTGCTGCTTGCGTCATGCTTGTGATGCTGCTTTACACAGTTGCCTGTGCCTTGCACCATGTCAGTGAGCGAGAGTAAGGCGCATGTTTCGGGGATGAATGTCATGAGCGCACACGCCAGCGTGTTGCTGTAGCGTCTGGCCTATGCCGCCATGGACCTTCTTTGGCGGCCCAGTCATGCGCCTGCATGTCATCTTTGGGTTTGAGGACACCCCGGAGGGCAAGAAGATCAACTACCAGGTACCCCTCAATTGTACAGCTGATGTGCCTTGCCCAGAGCAGGTGGTGCGGACCTTCAGCATGTTATCATTGTGAAGGTACTTGCGTACAAGACCCAGTGTGATATCTGGAGAGGACCAGTATCCTGCTGAGGAGGCATCAGGTCACCCATGACAATCACAGAAGCCATATAGTTCAGATGATATAGCTGTTTTTGATGGTAGGATTATGTAGCTCGTCCTCAGCACTCTGCTGCAGAGAGGATTAGAATCTGGTAGACACCGCCAATTGCTGCGCTTGGGATGCTGCAGGAAGACCACTCAATGTGGACAGAGTCGCTGCTGTTCCACACGCTGCCGCGGCCTGTGGGCGACTTCCTCGAGAATCACTGGCTGCCCCTCATGGGTGAGTGATCTGTGTATTCTTAGGCCCTATGATGCTAGCGCTCGGCATGTCCTTCATGATAGCAAGCCTTGTCTCAGCCTTTGCGCTTTGACGCCAGATTCTGTGGGAAGGTGCCTTAAAAGAATATTGTCACGCTCAAGGATGCCCAGGGCCTGTACACCTGCTCGCCGCTCACACAGAATGGCACCAATCCCACCTCCCATTCTGCGCTCCGCCAGAGAAGCTGTGCTGCTGCAATGGCCTAGTCTTTGAGAGGTGTTCATGCAGCTAGTGAGATGAATGTGCTTGCAGGCAAAGCGGTTGCTGGGCTTGGACATGCTCTGTATCAGTGCCAGGTTGGCGACGAGAAGGTGCGCCCCATAAAGAGAGAGCAGGAGAAGCGTCGTATAGGAGTATACCCATCACTGCACGAATGACTGCGAACTGACACCCTCTGCATGATTAAGTATTAGTCAACTTTGTAATGCATATGCCAAGGCTGCTGGGCATGTACAGAGTCTTTTGTGTGGCGGCCTGTAGAGCGCATGCGCTAAGCAAGGGACATCGTGCAAGGCAGGCAATGATCATTCCTTGGCTGCAGGAGATCAACTTCCAGCAAGTTGATGGGGGCCAGAACGGCACCAAGGGTGGCTCAGGGCTGCTGGACGTACGCAGAGACCTGCCCAAGGCAGTGCGCAGAATATTCAGCGGCACGCCAGCTCAGCGCAAGGCCGCCATCCACGAGCTGTACTCAGAGGTGTCGCCCAGTTGCCTATTCATGTATACAAATTAACCCTTCGGTTGCGGACATGCTGGCGCCTGAGCCCTCAGCCGGCACCACTGCCTGGCTTGCGCTGTCCCTGTTTCTGTGGTGTGGGAGAGAGCTGTGTGCAGACGAGTCACTTGCCAAAAAAGCCTCACCTGTGGTGCAGGATGCAGTGGTGTGGAATGCCACCTACATTGTGAGGGGGCGGCAGGCCATCTTTGGAGCCTTCCAGCTGTGGTGTGCCCTCAACCACATTAAAGTCAAGATCAACAGGATAGGTGAGCCACCTTTGAGCCCCCTTGAGAGAGCCTTCTCTAGCGTACGTTGCGCGTCTTGGGGTAGAGCTAGAATGCGCCCCTGAGAGCGTTGAGTCAAGGAGCTGCGCATCCCTTCTTGATCACAAACGCAAGCCATGAGAATAATGTGTTCTAAACCTCACGCAGACCGCCCTCAGGGTCCCTGCCATGGGGAGCAATTTCAGGCAGACTGAGCATAGGACAAGTCAGCTATATTTCTGCATGCAGTGCCCCCTGGAGACCTGGTGCTGATGGATGCCGTCCAGAAGGCTTGGTCTACATACCTGCCAGACCCAATTGCCCACAATGCCTGCATTGCCTGCAGGCGTGTTTCCATGGCTGAACTTCCAACGTTCTTTGTGTGTGCAGTGCCTGCTGGAGATCTGGTGCTGGTGGACGCTGTCCAGGAGGCGCGGCCGCGGTTTCTGCCGGACTTTGTGGCGCCCTGGGTGGTCTGGAACCACATTGTGCTGCGCCTTGGCGACAGCCCAGATGGGAGGTGATAACTTTTGCCCGTCTCACCAGTTCTGCTGCATTACACTGGCAGCACTGATGGAGCTCTCCATGGAGAGGCTTTCTGGGCTGTGAGGCTTCTGTGAAGAGATTGAACATGTAAGGCATAGACTGCATGTTGAGATAGGTATGTTATAAGGGCGACCTGAAAGGATCAAACCTGTGGCCATGGTATGGGATGTGGAAGTCCATCCAGAGCTTCCGACTGTGAGTGCATGCCCACAAGGTGAAGCCCAAAGACTGCTGGAACGGGATGATGCCCATTCATTGCTCAGGGCTGCCATGCAGGGGCAAGGTGATTGTGCGGCATGAGAACCACCCTATGGGCACTGAAGCCACTCTCATATACAACCTGTGGATCTTCAGCTGGCTCATCAACCTCATCCGCAGGCTCATGGGCATCGTCTTCGGCTTTGGAGGCCGCGTGCTGTACATGGCCCTGGAAACCTACCATGGCCAGGTGACTCCTCAGTTGCCGACTGTGTTTTTGCAGAGCATGTCTCAAGAGTATTGTATGTGCTGAATACCTTACATAGCTTGCAAACATTCCTTATGCTGCTGACATCATGACTATGCGCGTCATGGCCCCTGCAACTGATCACTTGCGGTCTTCAGAAGTAGATTGTGCAGCTCCTCACACCACATTTCTGGTGGTCATCAGCGTCTGAGGGCAGATGGTCTAAACCTCTGCCGAAGCAGCGCCTTAGCAGGCTAAAGGCACCTGAGCTGAAGCGCTCAGTTCACACTCTTACATTGTGTTTCCCCAAGTCTCAAGGGACTGAGGAAGCACGTGGCGGCATGCAGAAGGTGATTGACAAGGATCTGTGGGACGCGCCAGTCGAGTTCATGCCGCCGGATCGGTCCGTGCCCACGCCAGGCAATGAGTGACTGTGAGCGTTCACTTCACCCTCAGCGGTCAGCAGGGCAATGACCAAGGTAAAGGACCTGACCCAAGGCATGTATCGACGCAGTCTGTCTTGTGGAGCCTAGCTTAGGGCTTTACAGTCTGGAAGGCTCTGCAAGCCTTGAGAGGCAACTGTTTGATAACAAACAAGTCCAGACATTGATCACATTGAGAGGCTGAGTACACTGGGCCCGGGCATTGAGCAGAGGCTACTAAAGCTGCAACTGTCTCAGCCGACTTTGCAATCAAAGGAATAAGGCTTGGCCCCCACTTGGCCCAATAGTTCCCATTTATTCATAGTGAGGGTTCTTCGTGGCTGTCAAGTCTCCTGAGTAAAAAGTGCCAACTAAATAGTATACTTTCTTGGACCCACACTTCAGAAAGCTGTGACCCGTTCATTTCTACCTCTGTAGCAATGTGCAAGCCCAAAACATCTACAAACATTGTCCAACCTTGATGCACAATCTTGATGTTCTTGTACATGATCATGTCATGACATGGTCTTCGGGGCTGCTCGCTCTTGTTGGTACATAGTGGCCACAGAATTTGTCAGGCCGCTGCTGCAGCCAGCTCTTCCTCTTCAACCAGTTCTCTGAGAGTCTCACTACAGCTACCCTCTTCCCACGCACTGCCCCTAGTTGCAAGCTCTACCAGGGTCGCCTCCTCTAGATGAGGCATGTGTGTGGCCGGGACTGTGTCTGGCTGCCATACCAGACTTGGCTCCTTCGCAACGACTCCTTGCTGGCCAGCATGGTGCACAAGGCCGCTGCTGCCCCTTGCAAACTGAAGCTGCTCTGCCAGGATGCCATCTTGGGGCATCGCCAGCATATTGCTGCTTGGACCATTGCTCAGGGCAGCGGCGGGCAGCGGACAGCTGGCATCCCGCATATAGTCATGGCCTTTGCGCATGCTGAGGTGGCGCTGAGGCCGCCCTGGCACCAGGTGCCTTCTGAAGTAGCTCTTGAGCGCCACGCCATGCCTATCAATCTCCATGTTGACCTGCATACATCAAGACCTGTGGGATCTTTCTCAGGCACACAACTTCAGGGCCACAGAGCAAGGAGCGCTGACGGGACCCTTCCCCCGTCACTGCAGCCGCGTGTCGGAACCACCTCTTTTCTGCTCTGCCATATTGGATAAGTTAGGCACTGTTCAAATCCAAGAAACGCTTTCCGGAATGACAAAGACTGGCAAGCAGGCAGGCCTTGCATGGCTTGTATGCTCATTGAGGCAAGCGGGAAGCGGCTCTGACCTGCCAAATCTCCAGACCGGCCTTGATGGCCTCTCGCATGGCGGCCATGAGAGGGCTGGGCGCGCCAGAGATCCGCTTGGGGAGCCTCATGGGCGGCTCCTGGTGCTGGTACGCCAGCAGCATGATGGCTCGAGGGTCCTTTAGCTCAGGGTCGAACCTCATCTGCCTCGCCCGCTTCCAAGCTGCATGCACAGGACATGTACAGGAGCAGTGAAGCCTCTCCCGGGCGGCATGAAACCAGGTCGCATGCAAGCAGGGGACGCGACGCAGGCACCATGTCAACAAAAGGAGATAGGGTGTATTGGCTGCACCTTTGTCAGAGAAGCCCAGGATGGCGCGCTGCTCATGCAGCCACTTTGTCATGCAGATGATCTGGCCCAGCATGCGCTCTGAGTAAGGTCGGCCGCCAACTCTTCCCTGCAGACATGCCGGCATATCGCCTGACCTTACAAAATGAGCGAACGCCCAGGCGTCACACCATGCATTTTGGCGCTGCTTGCAGCTTTGCAAGCTCGCAATAGAAGGATGCCTTGGAAGCCACTTGTACACGGTGGTAGCAGATGGCACGGACTAGCGATAAACACACCTTCAGTGCAGCCTCGCGCATGTGACGTGGCGGAGGCATCTTCACTTCAATGCTGTCCCGCTCCTCATTCACAAAGTCTATGCGCCGCTTGCCCACCTACACGGCGACCAGCGGCCTGTCAATGACGACAAGTTTGGGCATGTGCCAGCCTAGCGCTCACACCACGTCAGCAGTTGCAGAAGGAAGTCCTGTCTTGGAACACATGGGTGCTGTGCTGGCCGATAGCATCCACTGCATGCAGTGATGAAAAGGCACAGGGAATGCTCAGAATGGCGTGCCACTCAGTGATGTGCACAGGTGGGCTGCAACACGCAGAGTCCGGATGAAGCACACCATTCGCTCAGCTCTGAGGCCAGCTGGATCTGCGCAGATTGAGGTAAGACCGCCAGCCCTGAGATAGTGCTCGATGTACCTGCAAAGATGGCTGCTGAGTCAGCCTGCTACCAGCTGGTTGTTGCTGTGCTGCACCTTTGGCTGAAAAGATTGGCTCCAATACGGTGATACACGTCAAGCTGGTAATGCAGTGCTGGGTACAGTGCTCACACTCTACAAGTTTACCCAGTGGGTATTCCCACAGCATCCGAGGCGGCTCATGGGCAAAGTGGGGAGTACCTTGTGACAGCGCTCTGATTGATGCCTATCCAAGAGTTGGAGCCGTTCAGGGAGATGGCTTCTAAGGAGTACTGGGTCTCCCGCTGCTTTTGACGCTTGATTGCGGGGTCTGCCCTCGACAGCAGGCAACGCACCTGCGCAACAAGGAAGGTTGCTCCCCTGCCAATCTGCAATAGAGACACATGCTATGGGATGGCCTCTGAACGGCAGCGCAAGCATCCAGGAATGCCCATGTCTACAGGCCTGAGCCCTGCTTCACGACTGGAAAGCACTTGCCATGCCCTGGAGTACTCAATGAGCCAGCACTGATATTCAAACGGCTGTGCTTGCATGGCATGCAGTGGACGCATCTACCTGCTGCCCATCTAGAAGCGTCTGGTAGAGGCTCAGGCATGTCGTCGGGCAATGACATACTACAACCTGCCCGTCGACGACCACGTCTGCAGTAAAGCGTTTGCGCTTCCGCAGAATGACGCCCTCTATGAGGGGCTCCCGGAACTGGTACCTGAACAGGAAGGGCTCGGGCGCCAGCACCTGCTCCGCTGATGCTGGTGATGCAGGCTCCTGCAGAGGTCATACCAATGCATGTTGTCAACAGGGAGCACGCACAGCTTCGGCTAGCCAGGCTCTCGGGCAAAGTAAGCTGAGCTCCAGGCTCTCATAGTCTTCACCCTTCAGATGCCTTTGCAGTGGTCTGATCTCAATAACTTCCTGACATTTGAGAATCATGCCATGTGCCAGGACTTGATGCCTTTACTGTCAATGCAACATACCTGGAGGCTCGAGACAAGCTGGGAGCGCTGCCTCAGATTCCTGGCTTGCAGGGCTTCCCTCACTCCGCTAGGTAGTACAGATGAAGTGGGAGATGTCGACATTGCCTGAGCCGTCGACATGCATCTGACTTGAAAGCATGTTGGTGCTCTGGTGTATGAGACTGCCCCAATACCCAATTTTGCAAGGCGGCTTTGCGTCGCCATCGGAACATCACCAGTTCTCACATCTCTGAGGTTTGGACAATTAGTGTTGCATTGCAATGGGTATACCGGCCCTATGGTGCAGAAAGCGGGCAGCGCTACTTCTGATCTAAATCTTTAAAGCACCCTGTATTTGCTGGAATGAGGCCTGATAAGTCCTGATACACAGAGTACAATAATCAGAGTGAAAGATAAAGCCGATTCATGCAAATATATACAGCTGTGCTGGAGTGATCAAGCCAGCCGGCGCAGCCTAGCCTCTCACTACTCAATGGCCCTAAGCCTTATAGCAACGCTGTGATCAATGCTGAGACTTAGCAGTTCCCTATCCAGACATTGAGAGCTGTATATCACGCATGCTGTATTCAACTGCCAATCAAGTCAGAGTCCACGTGTATCACATGGACCACACTTTCAAAAGTGTACCATCGCAGCACGACCTTACTCTCCTCAACGCCCTCCTTCAGACTTACCAGAAGTTCTGGTACTTACCCTTCGTTTCTTCTCAAGCATTCTGCAGCGTTGCTTGCGGCCCTTGCGGATCGAAGAGCAGCTTCATTGCCATCACCTGGGTGTCAGAGCAGAGGAATAATGCAGGGTGGGACCTGCGATATGCGTCATCAGACACACGCAGAGGCATCATCATCGAGAACATTGCCAGACATGGCATACCTGCAGCGAACTACATTTGCGCAAGTCTTGATGGAAAGGGCCTGGATGACGGAGAAGGATGCTAAGAAGCTCTTGCAGGACATCACAGGCTCCACAGACGGTAACATCCTTCCTTAAGAGCTATTACACTGTGTCTGCGTTGTCGGGATATATATTTTCACAAGCCTGACCAGCCACCTGGTACTCAGTGGTCCAATAGCACTTCTGCTGTGATGCTTGAGCAAGAGCCTTCCTGCTGTCGCAGACGCAACATTTATGCACATGGTAGCAAAGGTGGACAAACATCTTGCAACCATTGGGTTCAAGCTTGCCAGGCTGCTCCTTCCTGTGAGCTTCCTCCTGATTGGCTTGCTTCTACCTGCATGCTCAGAGGCCAGCCCAGGACTCTCAAGGCGCGGAGCTTCAATGTTCTGGCTGGTGCTCAATACGGCCTCTCTTGGCCTCAGAGCTGCGCAATATACTTGCACCTGCAGTACAGTCTGTGGCAAGAGTGCATCATACATCTATGCACTGTGCAGCTGGACAATGAGTTCTATGTAGCAGTGGTGAACAAGTCTTCGGACGAGGTGGCCAAAACTCTGGGGAGCAGCTTCAGCGCCCCGCAAATAGCCTTCCTCAAGACTGTGGTGCATATCCTGATGCTACTATGTGAATCATGCACTCATCGCCTGATCATGCCCAAATGAGGCATCCTTCGAGCAGTTCATGAGGTGCCAAGGGGTCAGGTCTTTGGATGAACCTCATTCCGCAGCTGAGAAGGCCGCCCAACGTCTGCTATTGTCAAGAGCATCCACCCCGCAAGTCAGACTTGACACCCTTGAGGGTGTGGCAAAGCAGTGCGCATGTCAAGCATGCGGAGATGCGGCATCAGCTGTCAGTGATGTGTACTCACCCATGCAGCTCGAGGGCATAGCGCTTGACCCAGATGCAGAGAATGGCGTAGCCTCAATAGGCTCGATGGATGCGAACAATCTGGCTTTCACCCAGACGCAGGCCACACAAGCAACCCAGGTGTGTGTACAGCCTCAGCATACCGTGCACCACCTGGACTGAGTCGCGCTAACAAGCCCTGATCTCATCAACCAGACCCTGTCCCTGAACGGTGTGGGCGTCAGATGCATACTCGTTTCCCTGTTGGTACACAAGTCTTGTGGTGTAGTGCACGAGCTCATATCTGTGCCAGTAAGCTTGAGCAAGAGCTTCAGCATCCTGCAATCGAAGCAGAGACTGATTTCTTGACCCATGTCAGATTACTGTGCTGTGCAGGCACCTGCCACCAAGCTCTCAATGACAGAGAAGGAGAGGCTGTTGCCAAAGCTGGTGGAGGAGGGCTGGCTAGCAAATGTGCCTGATCGGCAGGGCACATACAGCATAGGGGTGAGGATCATTTTCCTGCCTGTTGCCATGACTGGGACACGCATGCTTGCGTGGCCACCCGTGTTCGACAGGCGTCCAGGCAAAGCGCTTAAGCTCCGGAGAATAAGGCGGTCGAGCACGTGTCACAGTGTGGGGGCTGTGAGCTTATGCCTATAAGGCACTTATGAGCTCTGGCTGCACGCATGCTCCAGATTTGGGAGTTGAGTGGCATGATGAGGACAGAGCATCCCCCGAGATGCCTGATCAGCAGGATCGTGCTGCGCAGGTGCGGGCGTTCCTGGAGCTCACGGACTTCCTGCTCGGGCTGGACCTGCCGCCTGAGACGCGCCGAGCATGGGAGCGTTTTCTCTGAAACTTTGCTGCCTGCACATGCAGCGGGCAACACTCACACTTGGGGTGTGCTCAGAGTGGTGGCATGTCGTTGCAGTATGTGGGCTTTACAGTGCCCTGTATGGCAAGCTGTGTTGGTGAATGTCTTGAAGTGGAATGCATGTTTGCCCACCTGCTTCGGCTTGAGGCCCTGGACAAATGAGTACAGTGTTTGGGGTGACAAGCAAAATTTCACCGGATGTGAAGCCCTTTGCACAGCTAGGATCTTGCCGAAGCTACGGTGTGCTTAACGGAACTAGGACCTGCACCAGTGCACCGTCCAAGAAGGGACGGTATTAGCTTGTGTGTCATATATGCCACAGAAAATGCTATCGGAACACTGCTGGTCGTCGCGCGCCAGCTGGGTCACAAGTGGAGTCAGCCTCGTCTAGTGGTTAGGACACCACGTTGTGGCCGTGGAAACCTGGGTTCAATTCCCAGGGCTGACATTTTGCTTTTTGCTCCTACACCTTCACTCTTCTCAAATTCTGTGCTGAGGTATATCAAGATTAGGTGTATCCTCACCCACACAGTCAAGTGTGGGTATTGTAGCGGACAGAGACGGGACTTGGCTTTTGCAAATCTGTGCTGGTGATCTGAAAGACCATATTTGTATCGAGGCGAAGAAACGTTATAGCTACACTGAAAACAAGTGAATATGGCACTGGTATGATTACCATTGGGTAGCATGCTCAGCGCCGTCCAATTTGTCGATAAAGACAAGGTTGAGCGTGACATCGAAGCAGAGAAAAAAGACAGGCGAAGGGAGAAGAAGAAAGAAAAGAAGGTAGGGGCATGATACGTGAAAATGGTCTAGATTTAGCACGTTAACATACTGTAGCATTGACAAGCACTTGGTTTGCTCGATCTGGGACGCAGTCAGCATTGATGAGGACTCCAATGGTCTCATCTCATATACAGGAGAGACGAAAGGAGGAGAAACAGAGGAGAAAGGCAGAGAAAGCTAGGGCAAATGAGACAGGCAGGCCACACGCTCTCACTGCCTGCACCTGCCTCATTCAGCTGAATGTCTTGACATGCTCATCCTGTGACAGACACTGCGTCCCTTGCAGGACCCGAGTCGCCTCCAGAATCTGACAGCGAGGCATCAGACCATGGAGCTGCAGAGGCTCCTGAGAAGCAGCAGGACACTGTTGCAGCCAGAAAGCCCAGCGTGGAGCGTGAGGACTGGATGACCAAGGCCATGCCCAAAGCTACGCCTGGGGCAGCGCAGGAGGGTGCCGAGCAGCTGAAAGAAGAGCCCGCTAAGAAGGTGATGTTACTTGCCAATGAATACTTTGCACACTGTATGAGGTAGCCCGGAGATGGCCTCTGTGCATCTGCATGGCCCCCACACATGCCAAGAAGAGGAAGGAAGAGAAGTGATTCATCTGTAGGAAGCAGTATGGACAGGCACTGTGCCAAGACGCCTCTGAAAGGAACAGCGTGTATCTCGAAGATAGCCTTCACATGACTGGCAGCAACAGCAATGTGACTTTATGCTCTCATGCACCACCCAGGCCACCTTCAGCACTGAGGGTCTACCCTTGAAGTCTGTGCAAGGACAGGCCTCATCTCCGTGCAGCATGCTGACATGCGCTACTCACTCTGCAGGCGGCGGAGTTGAACCCATACCTCAAGAACGGCGGTGATGGGTATCCTGACGAGGAGGGGAAGCGCAGGGCAGGGCACTCTGGCATAATCCCCACAGCCAAAGTAGGCGACGGCGGCGCCAGCTGGCGCCTGAAGGCCCTGAAGCGGGCGCAGACGGCTGCCGAGGAGGAGGGCCGCTCTGTGAACGAGATTGTCTCAGAGCGCTTTAATTCCCTCAAGGACCTCACGGCCAGCTTGTCAGACCGCAGAGCCGCCCACTGTAAGCATCATGACCTCTTCCTATCAGACCATGCCATGGGAGGGGAACCGTCTCAGGGCAGTCAATTCCCTGAGGGACCTCACAATCAGCCTGTCAGAAACCAGGGCCGGTCATTGTGAGCGTCTGTGAGCTTTGTGGCTATGACATGTGCTTGCCTGCATTGCCTGACTTGATTACTGAGCACTCCATCCTAATAAGGCTCAGCTGAGTAGGGCATGATTCTAACTTGGGATGCATGTAATCTCTGGCTCCAAATGCTTGCAGCCATGGCGCATGCGCATGCGGCGAAGGATCGCCGCGGAGACGAGCCCCGGAAGCCTAGGGGCGCAGGCGCGGAGGGAACGGCGTCTGATGGCAAGGCCGCCTACCTGGCAGACGTAAAGTCCTCCAGCTCCCAGATGAAGCGCCCCTCTGCAGGCGCCTCCTTGTCCTGGAGGTGCGCAAGCCTTCATCACACCAGAAAGGAGTCTCAATGAGTCCACATAAAGGGGGCTGCATCCATGATATATGGACATTGCCGAAAGTTTCCGTAAATGTTGACAACAGACATGAGTGGACTGACTCGGGACAAGTGTTATGGTTTACCACATCCTTGCAAGAGCTTTCTATGTGTAGCATGGAGATGCACAGTAAAGTTGACCGGTTGCCACACACACAAATGCACTTTCCCATATGCACCAAGCTGCTGATATTTCACACTGTTGCAGGAAAGAGAGGGGAAAGAGGGACACTGGAGGTCCCTCAGAAAGCAGAGATCAAGCAGCCACAAATGGCAGACACAAGGATCGAGGTCCCAGAGGTGCGGGCCGGCAGGCAGATGCAGCTGCGCTGGCTGCAGCAGCTGCCTCCCTGAACACCTTCAAGGGCGACGGCAGCTTCATGGAAAGCTTTCAGCAGAGAGCAGGCAAGCCTTGGGCACACTATATTGGCCATGCATGATTGCTTGTCATTAGCAGATACAGAGTATACCTGTAAGAGCATCTCGCCTTCTTCACAGAAGCACCCGATCTTTCCTGTGCTCCCATCAACAATATGATCATAGCAATGGCAGCACGAATCACACCTTCAAAAAGGGGCAGACCTATGCCGGGCAGATTGCAAAGCAATCCCGAAGGATCTTCCTTCTCACTTCATCTGCATTGTATCCGATGCCTGAAGTCCTTGTGTGCAGAGCCCGCAGCTGAGCCGCCGCAAGAAGGAGCCGCCGCGGAAGGTGGCCTGAGGCCAGATCAGATGGCAATGCTAGATGAGGCCTCTGACGAGGAGATGCTCGAGGGCGGCGGCATCGTGCTTAAGGATGCAGCGCCCAGCCACATCAGCAGCGTGTCAGAGACAGGCGCCAAAGCTGGCAACCACGCAGCCGCTGCAGCGCTCAGGGCGCGCCTGCATGGTGGGCCAGCAGACCCTCTCAGCACACAAGTGCATGCTTGTGTGCTGTGCTGCAGCTTGCCAAAGGATAAGGAGAAATCATCCATATGGACTCCTGCATGTCTAATGCAGCCAAGTCCAGCTGAAAGGTCTTCTGAGTCCCTCGAATGCCGAGCTTGTGCATGTGTGTGCTTTAGCATAGTCCCTGAGCAGATGCATCTGGTGCCTAGGTGATCCGACTGAGCCCAGCGGAGGTGGCAACTTTGGAGCAGCAGCTGCCCTCAGGGCCAAGCTCCAGGGCAGAGTGGCGCCAGCCCGCAGCGCGGCGTCTAAAAGGGAGACAGTGGTCCTACCCCAGGTGGATGCTGGAGGGCGTGCCATGCCAGGCGCCTTTGGCCGGGAAGCTGCTGGCACAGGTAGAATCACCTGTCTTCAACAGACCTTGCAGGATGCCTATGTGAGCTGGCTTGTTACCAGGCTTAGGCTCTGAATAGATCTGATCTTAGCACATATGCAGGCATCAAACTGCTTGCTGCTGTCATAGACTTTAGTGGTGATGATGAGTCTACCATGGCAGGCTCCGATCTGCATTTGCCACTAAAGCATTACTCATGGCTCTGCATGACCTCACAAATGTTTTGACATGGTGTAGGAGCCCTTGATGGAGGCAGAAAGCCAAAGAGAGTGCAGCGCTATGACGAGCCCGGGGAGAAGACGCGCTACTTTGCGGACGACGATGGGCAGGACCTGGAGTCGCTCGTCAAGCGCCAGCGCTATGAGGGCGCCGAGGACATTGACGCCAACCTCGCCGAGAACATTGCTCGCAAGTCCACATATAAGTAAGTCCCTTCAAGTTGTGACTGGATGATCTCGCAGAGGCTGTTGCTTGCATGCTTTGCTCTACATAGCACAACAGAAGTTGGTACTGCCAGCGCCTGCAGAAGTTATGCAATGTGCCCATATGGCAAAGTCCGGTTCTTCCAGGTGCTAGATGCTGCCCTGCACAGAATCTCATAGGAAGGGGTGGCAGAGATGCACCGCTGTCTATGCAAGCCCAAGCCTTGAAGACATCCAGGACCAACTAGTGCAAGCGTAATTCTTGCAGGGGCAACGAGCTGGATGTGGATGAGGAGTATGACAATGACGGCACCCTGGCCATGTACGAGTCTCGAGCCAAGAAGGGCGACAAGGAGCAGCAGGTGAAGCGCGAGAAGGCTCGCCAAGTCTCTGACTACAGGTGGGTAGTCATAGCACTGGTCCTCAGATAGTACGGTAGCTGAATGAAAGATGCATAGCCATCTGCGCGTGGGTGTAATATGTGCCAGGCTGCACAAGTATATCTCCAAAGCCACTCTGCATGACGGAGTAGGCTGGGATTGCGGGTGATGGCTGCGTCCTGTAGACAATCAGCACGCGTCTATCATCCACAATCGCAGCCCATCTTGGCCAATGTAGAAAGGCAGAGGTGTATATGCTGGGTGAAGACGTTTCAGTAGCGCTTGCCCATGCGCGGCACAAGAAGCACAGCCTGTACATTCTTACTGTGCTGGGGCACAGATCAGCCAATGTGGGGTAATCAGTCATGGCCTGGCTCTCCTGTCTTCCTTCCGATTGTAACAGCTCTTGAAATCCTGGTGGCGGAAGCTGAATGCTGAATGCTTTACCACTGAGGGGTCAATCTTTCTGTGATGTGCGCAGGCGAGCGACCAATGCGCTGGAGTCATGTCCCTGGTGCTTCAGCAATAAGGGCCGCCCAAAGCACCTGACAGTGTCCATAGGGCAGACAGCCTACCTCATGCTTCCACCCAAGTATGCCCCCTGTTCCCTGTCCCTCTTCTGCACAGCTCTGTCAAATTTGATATGGTCCTAGCTCAGTGCTCTGCTTCATTGTGTGAACATCCCTGCAGCCATGTGCATTTCTGGCCCCAAAGTGTTGACTGGTAGTCATGCTCCAGATCAGCTCTGGCAGAAACAGCACATCTACCCTGTCTGCTCTGGCACACTGCAATTCTCAATCCCGGAAGAGCCTATCACCAAAGGCTGACGTGCTGGCATGCAGATCCTTGTCGAGTCTCACACTATGCGTCTTGCAACGGGGGGCGGCCTGTCGATCAAGTCTGACATAGTTTGCATTGCAACAGGGGCCGGCTGGTGCCAGGGCACTGTCTGATAGTGCCAGCAGAGCATGTGGCCAGCACGCGCCAGGTGGACGAGCACGTCTGGACCGAGATCCGCAACTTCAAGAAGTGCCTCCTGCAGATGTTCATGGCCCAGGTTTTGCACATCCCCAGACACTCCCCCACTCTGCTGGTCACCTAGTAGACTGGCGTGAATCTGCTGCAAATGCTGCAAGGCTAGGCCATCCAGCAGAGTTACTCTTGCACAGGTGTTGTAATTACTTGTACGAGGGAGCGCTGCTGGGTGGGCTGTGCTTATATCCTAAGCTTGACACGCTTGGGTGGATGACACATGCGAAGTCAAGTTGGTTCTGTAAGCAATTCATGGGCGAATGTGTTGTTATGCAACGCTGCACAAATGTCTGTGATTCACAGGATAAATCACTGGCCCTCTTTGAAGGTCTGCCTCTTTACAGCTGTAATGTCATTTTAGTGGCAAGCTGAAAGCTCAAGCTGCCTGATGCTGACAGGGCAAGGATGTGATCTTCATGGAAACAGCCAAGAGGCTGCAGGACACCCGGCGGCACGCCACGGTGGAGTGCATTCCTGTGCCGCCCAAAGTGGCCTCCAAGGCGCCGCTGTACTTCAAGAAGAGCATTGATGACGCTGAGGATGAGTGGGCCCAGCACCATGCCAAGCGCTGGATAGACACCTCTGCCAAGGTGCACGCTCATTGTGGCTGCTGCGTAGAGGGGCATCTTGGGTTTCAGAGACCCATCAGCGATGTGCAGGCTGGCAGATCGCCTGGTTGGGACTCCATTGCAAGCGCACAATCTTAGCTTATCGACTGAATAGGCACAGCGGGCAAGGATTTATTGCACCATGATAAGGATTAGGGTAGACGCCTGTGTCTGCTTGAGTTCCTTCTGATCTTCAATCTGAGCATCCAAGGGTCTGGGTCAGGCAGTGGCACAAGCACTGGGAGTCTCTAGGGTCTCTAAAGAACTGTCATTGGGATATTAAATAGGCTTTGATTGCAGGGCTTGAGGAGCTGCATCCCGCCAAACTTTCCCTACTTTGCGGCAGAGATTGGCCTCTCATCAGGGCATGTGCATGTGATAGATGACGAGGACAGCTTTCCTGATGACTTTGGGCGAGGGGTGCTTGTGGGGCTGCTGCAGCTGCCAGCAGAGCAGATGCACAAGAGGGCCAAGCAGGAGAGCCACAGCATACAGGTGAGAAGGCCTTGCTTGTCATGTACCTCTCAATCTCCCTTGTACTACTCTTTCTTTTTCTGTTGAGCAGTGCTTAGCTGCTGCATGCACATGCATTTGAGGTGCAAAGGCGTGTATGCAGCCTGAATGGGGATTGAACCTGATACGGGCTGGTGATCTGTGCAGGAGCAATGGGTGTCGGAGTTTGCTGCGCAGTGGGATGACTACGATTGGACCAAGCAGCTTGCATGATGATGGATTGAAGTATAGCAGTCTCCAGAAGCTCAGTCCATTGTTGGTGGTGGTGTGCATGAACAGAAGCAGGAGGTGCAGCCTTCTGTGTATGCCAACCAGTAATACATTTGGCAGCACTTGCAAGCGAGTGTGTCCGAAGCCTCAAGGTGTTCTTGCTGATGTCTTGCACATACAGTACTCATGCGTATGTTTCTACTGGCAGCTTCATCAATATGGCGAACGCAGCATCTCAAAGACACCGGAAATGGGATATCTATCTGGGAGGGACCAAGTGACACTGCAGTACATTGCACCAGCCTGGGGACGTCAGCACTCTGCTTTTGGCCAAGGAGTATGCACGGCATCTTGCTGACGCCATGCTTGGCACCGACGAACATCTCAGTTGTAGTATCATAGAGCAAGGTAATGTGCGTGCTCGCGCAGAGAATCGGTCTGTGGGCTGGTTCTTTGCTCACAAGAGCAGCGTGCGTCTATAACGCTGACACTCGTACTTTGCAGATGTCTAGCGTTCGAGGGGCCCTGAAGATGTCTCTTGCCAGGGAGACAACGAGCTGAGGGCATCATGATGTATTTCGACGACTTCTTGCTGGGCTTCTTGGTCTGTGCGTTTATATCAGGGGTGATAGCCGCTGCTTACCTGGACTATGTCCGGAAGGAGGAGGCCCTTCAGAGGCAGCAGATGGCGATAGAGATGGTTCGGGACCTCGACGCTGCCAAGCTCCGACATCTGCTCGGCTCTGTGAGGACCCCCTTCACGACGATTCTGCATAGTCCTTGATGATTTGGGTACTGCAGGGCTCGGGCCATGAGCACCTCTCCCTTGAGCTATGTCGCCCTGCAGCTCACCTTTGTGGTCAGGACCCTAGAAGCATGCAGAGTGCATGATGCTATCAAGATGTGTGACTGGATAATGTCCTCCTGTTCGTGCGCAGGCAGATCTGCCACCATGGATTATATTCTCTGACTTTGAGAAGGCAGAGTGGGCGTCGCAAATTTTGGGTGAGTGACACGACTTGGCAAGCGCTTTTATTCTACTGAGGCAATGTCACTTCGTCTAGCACGTCGCGTCACGCAGACCTGGCAAGACCAATGCTGTACAGCTCACAAGGGTGATTGCCATTCACGGTATAACTGGTAGTGTATACTGAAGGCAATCACTGCATGATGCAGCCCAGCTTTGGCCGTATCTGGACAGTGCTGTCTCAGACATAGGCCAGCGGCGGCTAGAGCAGAAGCTGAAGGAGCGCCGTGCCCGATGGATGCTGGATGTAGCAGTTGAGCAGTGAGTTCAAATCTCGTAATCTTTGTTAGAGGATCTTCTGACCTCACATGGTGGTACTCCCATGATGTGTACTAGGCGCCTCAGGGTGTGCGGGTGTATAGGTGTAGCATCTGCGCGAGCTATCAAGGAAGCAGCAGACTTTGTGGTGCTGATCCTGTGTGGCGCAGGCTGATCCGCTGACACAAATAATCCTGCATGGCAACCAGACTATGCATGGGCAGCTGAACAACATGTTGCCTGAGCACTACCATGGTCATTGGCCAAGGCCTTGGGCATGAGAAGAGCTCAAGCAGCATGCTGCTCAGCACCCTTGTCTGAAGCAGGCACACAGCAGGCACAGTGTCCAGAGGTTGCAGAGTGCTCCCACAAGCTGCTCTGGCTCTTTGTGCAGGTTTGCGCTGGGCGCGAGGGCGCCGCAGGTGAGCGGCGTGAAGGTGTTCAAGAGCGCTGCGTCTGGAGGCGCTGACTCGGACGATGTCACCATTGAGCTGCAGGTCCTGTGGGGCGGCAACCCTGTGAGCTTATGCCCCCACTTCAACATGGTCCCAACCTGCTTCAGCACCAGTATGGCCAGTGCTGGTAATAGTCACAGTGTCCTAGATCCCTATCAAAATGTCTCGTCCAAAAAACATCACTGAACAATAGATGTGTTTGCCCACCTTCCCGTCGCCTGCAGGTGCGCAGACGCGAATGCTGGCGCTGGGAAGCTGGGTAAACGCATCTGTCTGCTGATCACCGGCAGAAAGTAGGCGCCAGTGTGCCTACTCTTGAATGAACGGTGTTTGGTGTCTGCAGGACATCAGCCTGATGATCAAGCCCCTGCCGTCATTCTTCAACTTCGTGGGCTTTGGGCCGCTCAACCTGGGAGCCTTTCTGCAAGCGCGGGTGAGTGTTCACACTGATGTCTACAGCATTGCTCATACACATGCGTCCTGTAGCACTTTTCTGGAGTCAGGCATGGTTCTGGCCTGATCCATAGCTCCATGAACAGTGTTCATGCAAGTGAGTGCCTCTGCAGTTCTGGGCATTGGGACACATGTGTCTCTGGAACCTCCAAGTGAGACCTTTACCGGCACTTGCCCACATGCCTTGCTGATGCAGGTCGCCGTGAGAAACATCATATTCAATGCAACTGTGCACCTCGTCCTGAGTCCCCTGCTGAACAGCCTCCCTGTTGTTGGCGCAATACAGGTGAGGGCCAACACATAAACACCCCATACATAGTTTCCAGACCCTCAGAAGCGTTCCAGGGCATAGCGCTGCCATATGGCTTGCATCTGTCAGAGATTGCAGGGTGTGAGATATTAGTTTGTGCCCCAAGCAGACAGCCCAGTATGGCCTTGACACGAAAAGCAAATTATAAGGAACCTTGCATGGCCGCAGTGTGATTGTCTCTCCCGTTCGTGCAGTTTGCCTTTGCGACCGTCCCCACGCTGCGTTTTGACCTGCGGCTGCTGGGAGGCAATATCCTCAACCTGGCCTTTGTGGAGAACTGGCTCAGGGAAGTCTTCTGCAGCCTCCTGGAGCCCTACACCCTGCCGGACAAGGCAAGGTCTCCTCTCATGCACTCCAGGCTCTTCTGCTGATAAAGCAGTGCTCTGGACTGCTTTAAAGCAAACTTGGCCTATCATAGTGGGCTGGCTACACTCTGCCAGACCATGCACTCTAGCCTCCTGTGCTACTTGAGCAATGCTCGCAAGAGCTCTGCAGCCTCAGAGATCGGGCTTGCAGGCGTGAAATTCTTCGGCAATGAGCTTTGGCTAGATAGTACCATCCGTGCCGTATCAGAAAAAGCTTGCCAATGTTGGCAGCGCCTTCCGCAGATGGCAGCCCTAATGCCCGCAGTGCTTCACTTGAAAGGGGTGTCACAGTGATGAGTTCTTAGCTGCCATGCACACCCCTTTCAAGCAGGCGCACAAGGAGCCCTGATGCAGTTCTGCGTGCGCAGATTGCGCATGAGTTCACGCCAGGAGTGCTGCGGGGACTGGAGAGGCCGGAAGGGGTGCTGACAGTAAACCTCATTGAGGCGATCAATGTGCCAAAGGCGGACGTGTGCAAGTGGAGCGACCCCTATGTTGTGTGAGCGCCACGCCCTCCCTCAGCTTGTCTGTGCATGCTATGGATTGTCAAGTTCGCCAGAGGAATCTCGCTGCCTGCCTGTCAGGCTGGGAATGCTGATAGAGGCCTTCCCATCACAGGGGATGTGGCATCAGATTGCATGTGCGCGCTGGCACCAAGGTGTCTCGAGGCATATTCTCACACCCGGAATCTAAAGCTTTGTGCAATGCGATGCTTGTGATGCTCAGCCTTGCACAAAGCGATGCTGCTGTCAGCGCAATGTACTCTCTGCTCCACTCGGTCTTCTGCGTTGCCGACAGCTCAGAAGACGCTGTGGAGCAGAGAGCGCATGCATGCCCTAGAGATGCTTGTTGCACGCACAATGAGACTGCTGTCAGCATGATGCTCTCTCTGCTCACACGTTCCTTCAAGCTGGCAGCAGCTGCAGAGGATCCTGTGAGCAGGGAGTGCATCCAGGTCATAGAGCAACAACGTAAGTCGACAAGAGCCACTGCTGTTTGGCACCCAGGCTGCTAATAGGGCTTCTGCTTAGGAATTCTTCCCAGAGGAATCTTGCCTGAGAGTTGGGTCATGCATTCAGAGTGATGTGGCCCTTTTGATGCTCCATGCTGGCATGCAGGATGTACCTGAGCCCGCACCGCAAGCTGAAGAGCACCATCGCCAACACCACCAGGCACCCGGTCTGGAATGAGAGCTTCCAGCTGCTGGTGTCCAGCTACCGGGACGATGCCCTGACCCTCCTCCTGTACGACCACGACAGAGTGACTGCTGACGAGAGGCTGGGCAGGTAGTTCCCTTGACCTTCAGCAAACTCCAACGTCAGAGCCTTGATCGGGCAACTTCTCAACTAGCTGTGAGGAGACTCTAACTCTGAACGCTGGTGAGAGGCACAGCGGCTTTGGGCTTTTCGGCATTCACAGTGATGCCAGGTTGCATGACAGAAGCGTGTCGCGTGCTGATTCACACACAGACTCTCCTGCTGTGCTGCAGAGCAGAACGACCAGTCAGGACTGCAGAGGTTGGGCAGAGAAGGATCAAGTTCGCTGCAGGGCGGATTACCCGGTGAGGAACATCCAGGACGGGCAGACAAGGGACCTCTGGCTGCAGATGAGCGAGGGCACCTTCTGCAGGCCCACGGACGGCACAGACGAGCCCCGCGTCCAGTCTGTGTATGCCTCCCGCCAAGACAGGCTCTCGTTGAAGCTGCACATCCACCTGAGCTCCTGTACTGATGCATCATGAGCATGCCATGGCAAAACATTGCCGCAACCGCTATGAATGGGCCACACTGCGAGCTTAACTGGCGCACCAACAAGATGTTAATGGCGTATCCTGTCGCAAGGTACATAAGTGCTCAGACACCGCCTCTCCCAACACATGTGCAGAAGTGTATCAACAACTCTGGTAGTCGGCCTTCTATATGCAGGGACCAGAAGTCTCAGCATCCAGTAACAGGGCCTTTGTCCAAGGCAATCAACAAGGCACGCACCGGAGGACTGCTGAGAAAGAAGGACAAGGAGCCCTGCACCATCCACATCAGGGTGAGTCTTCATGCGCCTCAGTCCTGTGTGGCAAAGGCTTGGCATCTGACATTGCTCATAATCTACTACGTTATATTAGCCGTTCGAGAAGGGACTGCCCTGATGTGAAGCATTCATCCCTCCCTGCCATGTGTGAATACACCTAACAGGATGGAGAAGACGTATGATAAACCCTACAAGCCACAATGCTCCCCATCATAGGGGCAGGTAAAGGTGACGCTCAAAGGAGGTCTCGCGCCCTACATTCTGCCTAGGTTATTAAGTCCGTTCGACCTGCTAGGCTGTTCTAAGGCAGGTATCTGGCTGCATGCCAGGCCAGGCGGCATTTCCACTCAGCACCGAAGAACCTCCTCCACCAGGCAGCAGCGCTCCTGATTCAACACTTCATCTGCTTCTGTAGGTGCAGTACTTCTCCTTTGAGGGAGGAGTGCTGGAGAGGACCCTGACAGCGACTTCCCTGGGTGCGGAGGCAGAGCGTGCAGCGCAGGGGCGCCTCGTGAAGGCCGCCCATGATGGCGCGTCTGTCCAGCCGCAGCCAGGTCAGCATGAGGCGGATGAGGCAGCGCCTGACAGCCGTGAGGGGCCGCTCGCTGATCGGCCACACAGGCCGCGCAATCAGCACGACCAGGCCCTGTTCGACATCATCACAGGCGGCGTCCTCATCATACATGTGCGTCTGAGCTTATCTGAGTGTCTCTCCTGGTGCTCTTTTGTCAAAACACTTCAGGAGCTTGGCCATGACAGCAAGATGGCAGACATGACACAGACCTGCCAGCATTAATCTCAGAGGGCAGGCTCTAAGGATGGAAGTCTTGGTTGATGCATGTGCAAGTCAAGATGGCAGTGTGTAGGTGGCACCGTCAACTGACCTCAAGGTGGGATGCTCTGTGCAGATCAGGGATCTAGAGGCTTTGAAGCTCCCAGGCACTCGCTGCTGGAAGCGCTTTTGCCTGAAGAGGCTACAGGTACTACAAACTTGACACTATGACATGTATCAGCTGTGGCTTAGATCATGCGTGATAGACTCTGCTCCCCTCTGATCCATCAGATATAATTTGAACTTTCAGAGCACTGCAGGGCACTGTCCTCAAAGAGCACCCTGAGGACATGTATCAGTTTAAGGATGTTCCTTGTGCTGAGTGCAGATCAGTGTAACAGTGGCTGGGTGTACCAAGACCACCGGGTACATTCGCCTGGGCCCCCACATGCCTGACATCATCCTGGTCAAGCAGGAGGTGGAATACCAGCTGACTGGAGACCAGGTACAACCACCTCAAGATTGCAGGTTAGAACGGGTGGAAGAGGCCTTATGCACCTCTATACAGGCTTTCACAGGAGACAGACATGACTGCAGAGATGTGTTCCCTGCAGATTAAGAGGCACAGAGAGGTCATCCA
This sequence comes from Coccomyxa viridis, assembly GCA_963930925.1. Taxonomy (NCBI): domain Eukaryota; kingdom Viridiplantae; phylum Chlorophyta; class Trebouxiophyceae; family Coccomyxaceae; genus Coccomyxa; species Coccomyxa viridis. Next base: position 241,117 of record CAWVOJ010000014.1, on the reverse strand, counting down.
TGTGGAAGTCTGGGACACGCTCTTCCCCAAGACCTTCCTGGTATGGCCTTGCTTCACGCTATTTACTGCTGCACTGCTAATGCCTCAGCAGACCTGTTGCAAGGGCGAGAAGATTGTGCCTGAGTGTCAGATGGGTGTTGCTGTAATGGTTCCGCTTGCATTTGTGGGATATCCTTGGATGCAGCACTGCCCATTGTCTCCTGTTCTGCAGCTCTTGAAGTACAAGAGCAGGTCAAGGCTGAAGCTAGGTTCCTGCAGGGAGAGATCAACATTCCGTTGTCACATGTGGTGGAGAGGATGCGGCTGCATGGGGAGTGGCCCCTGCTGGGGGTGCGCTCAGGAAGCATGGGCCTGGACATGACCTACATGAGCACCCTGCAGCGCCTCAGGGGCCGCGCGCCACGCAGGCTGGGGCAGACCCATGGGGTGCAGGGCCCCAGCGCAGAGGTAAGGCACTCCTGAAGGGGCGTGTGTGACTCAGGGCAGGGCGGACATCATATGCGCATCTTGCAGCAAGACAGGGCCGTACACTGTGCAGCCTGAGGCAAAGGATGCAAGGTGCTCCTAAGGAATGGATGCAGAGAAAGGCATTGCATGGCCACTCAGCAATTACTGAGCCAGAACGATGTGTACCCATGGCTGTGTTGCAACACAATCATGATCATGCGTGATTACATAAATGTTGAAGAGACACTGTGAGGCAGCCTCAAGCTCATTTCAACCCACAAAAGAGAAGGCTGAGTCACACTGTTGCAAATTAGGTGAGCTGCATATCAGCTTTAACGGGTGTCTGTCTCCGTATTTGTTCAATGGTGACACATGTCATGCTTCAGTCCTAAGTCATGACCATGGTGGAATCTGCAAAAGCTAGTAGAAAGCGGCTGCCATGTATGAGCACCTGTGACACTTGATTGGAAAGCCTGAGCATGTAATTCAGTGTCAAGTAAGAGCTGGCCATCAGATGATGGCCCCTAAAAACCCTCTGCCGATAACCAAATGTAGTGCAGTCAATGTCTTCTCAAACCCCAACAGCTCTCTCACTGGCTTCCCATAAATGTTGTGCCAACACTCTGTCCTGGGCCAATTTAGAGGGCTGCACCACCTTGCAAGCATGCAGGTACAGTGCATCGCGGTCCTCCGATATCTCTGGGGAGAGCGCTGCATATAGCACAGTCGAGGCGCCCTGCACATTGCACAAGCTAGCTTCAGTTTGCAGCATCAAACGGGCACGAAGAGGCAATACTTTGCAGGGCCTACCATAATGCTGGCTTGAATTTTCTGTGCGCAGCCAGGTCTCTGGATTGGAAGGGGTGCTGAAGAGCAGCCCACCTGTTTTGGAGTCTGGAAGAATGCGGTTGACAGGGGGTCCAGGACAGCCCTCGCAAGCGGGGGCAAGTTCTGAAAGATTTGCGTCTGCACACGTCCCGGGCTTACAGCGTATGCTGCAATGCGTCGCTCGTCTACGGAGAGCCGCCGCTGCAGCTCCAGCACATGCACCACGTTGCAGAGCTTGGACCTGGCGTACTGCGTATACCTGCACAACAGCCACTTGCGTGAAGCTGTGCATGCCCCTGGAAGGGCCACCTGCACCAGTCCTGTAAAAGGGCAGCACACACAGGTTGCTTGCGGAGAATTGTACGCAACTGAGGGTGGACTACCAAGGGCAGGCTCACCAGTGTGACGGTGTGCCTTGTATCTGGCCGTTCTTGATCTTCAGAGATCCCTGCTGGTGGGCTCTGCTAGCCACGTTGACAATGCGGGCATTCTGGGCAAGCTCGGGCAGCAGCAGGCTGGTCAGCAGAAAAGGCCCGAAGTGGTTGATCTTCAGCTGCTGATCCACGCCATCCTTGGGTGAAAGGCCAATAACTCCTGCACAGACATGGGTCAATCATGTTCATGTAGCATTGTGAAAACATCACATGCAGGTGCAGGCAGTAGAGGGCTGTCTGCCATGCAGGAGACACAGGTGTCACATGCTGCATACCAAGTCATCACATCACGCTTCAGTTCAAGACGACATACGAGGATGCCATCTGCTCATCTCTGGTGATGGTGCTCAACTGCATTGTTTACCAGGATCTTGATCTTCTGGTGCTGCGCCCGAAGCTGCTTGACAGCGCCCTTGGCAAATGCTCTCACGCTGGCAAAGTCTCCCAGATCCACTCTCATGCACTCGCAGCTGCCAGGCAAGGATCTCTGCTTCAGCTCGCTCCTTGCTTCCTCACACCTGCAGCACTGCCATGCCTTTAAGCGGGTTGCCACACTGGTGACACTCACCTTCACATTATGTCGCGCATTGCATAGAGCTGCAATGAGCAACACCTCTGAGCTCTATCAGCTGGAATGCTCAAGTCAGCTCTGTGCAGTGCGTGCAACAATGTGAAGGTGGGTGTGTCTCAGATGACAAGCTTGAGGGGAACACAGGGAGTAGGTTGGACACATACCTGGTCATGTTCCTGCATGCCATGATGACATGATGGCCATCTTGCATGAGGCCAGCGGTGACTTCCTTGCCTGGACATGCACAGTAAAGTTCACATTGACTTCAGCAGAGGACTACCTGCATTACCCTTACTCAGCGTAAAGTTGAGAGGCGTACCAATGCCTGCATTGGCTCCAGTGACAATGCAAACGCTTTCTGGGACTTCCATGATAGACCTTGTGTCAACTAGAGCTCACGACACCTGACATGTAGCAAGCTGATAGCCAGAGCGCTGAGCATGCTCGTTGGGCATTCCGCTGACTGTGCCTTACTACAGCACAGCTATGGATACCATGTAATGCGTGCCAGAAGGCTGAGATGAGATAATAGTGGTTGCTGCCTTCTGATCATGTGCCCATGGCCTTTGGGCAATGACTCATGCGGCCCAGGCCTGTCGACGCACTCACTGCCAAAGGATGCAATGTGCCCCCTTCAATAATAATAGCTAGCCAATACTTATGGAAGGCTTCCACACGGTTACTGGGGCTCAGCAGGGCACGATTTTCCGCTCAACGGGTGTAGCGTAACCTGTGCCATGACTTGGAAAGGGGGAAATGACCAGCATGCTGTCAGTGCAAGACGCTTTCAGACCCTTGGAAAACCACAGTCAGACGTGAGTAGCAGACGTTGGGCAGGCTTCTGACTAAAATGCATGCTGCTGTCTGGCCTCGCCGTTCGGGGCGCTGCCACACGAATCAGGTGCGTCAGGCCTTCTCGATGGATTGGAAGATACTAATCTTCCTAGTGACGTACATTCGGGGCAAAAGACAGGTCCCAAGAGGTCTGCATGTCATCCTGCGCTTGCAGGCTCATGCCGCTCCAGACTGGCGAAGGCGAAAGCCTGCCAATCTTAGAGAGAAGAGAAACCTACGAAAGCTACATACCATGCCGCACGCTATTGATTCAGGTGCTTTGCATGATCATTCCTGTCTTCACCTGTTTTACTTCTCCCAAGTCCATCTCCTTTCGTCTGATGCGTCCGTGTCATTCAGAGTGAGGTAGTTGATCTTGTGCTGGCTGTGCAGATCTGTTGGGGCATGTGGTAGCAGCCCAGGCAGCTCTTTCAACAGCAGGGCTGATATTTGCTTCAGCTGCCTTGGGCCTGGTGGGTGGCCGCAGAATGGCTTCTTCAGAGGATGCGTCAGGCTTTCAGAGCGCCTCCGACAACCTGCGCAGAGCTCTGCACGTCCCTGCTCCCAGCAGCAGAGAGCTTCCAACCTCATCTGTCGGCAGCATTGGCGCACCGAGCAGCAGACACACTGTCAGCATGCAGACCGCCAGTGCAGAGACAGCGCAGATGACCCAGGAAGCAGAGGACAGATCAGTTCCCATGAGCAGCCAGTCAGACAGCAGAGACGACACCAGCAGCTTCCCAGCAGCCGAGCAGCTGTGGGAGCGAGCCTGGAAGGCATTTGAGGAGCCTGAGCAGAAGCAGGGCCTGTCTCGCCCTGAGACTCAGCCAGGCACTCTCGCTGGAGAGCAGCAGCTAGACAGTCAGCCCCAGAGCAGCTTCCCGTCCTTGGCAGCAAGGTTCTTTGGGAGCCGCTCTGCACCTCAGGATAGAAGGTAAGCTGCTGTTCAGCTTAATGCTCCCTTGACAGCTACCCATGGTGCACAATGTGCACACTCCTTCAGCTAATTGTGATCATCCCACGCAGCTGCTGGCTGTGAGCCCACTTCAAGATTGTATACTACATGTCACGACCTGCAAATACCACACCTGCAGGAAGAGAGGAGCTCAGCCAGAGCAGTTCCCGGAGCGAGCTGGACGGCCTGATCAGGACGTATGGGCCAAGCCACAGTTGGCTCTCCAGGGCATCGCCCCTGCTGCCCGAGTCCGCCTGCTGGCCTGCGCCTTGGCCTCCATAGAGAAGCAGATATCAGCATTACCGGACGCTCTAGACACGTGAGCAGTCACTTCTCTGCATCCTTTGCTGTTCACCTCGAAGGCTAGAAGAGAGAGCAAGAGGAGCGTCATGCTCTACAGACCCTGCACGCCTCTTCAGGCATGACAACAGTTGTGGTGGAGAGGACTTATGCGACCAACATGCGGCAGCTATAGCATGGGTGCCTCATGAGTCCAATCACCTGGATTGAAAGGCCAACTTCTGCACAGCAACGCATCTGCAGAGCACAGATAAAGGATGCCGCATTTTCTCTGCTTTTGTCACAGCTGCAGTGAGATGGTGAGCAGGGAGTGATGCATGTCGCAGGGCGAGCCCAGAGCAGTGGCGTCTGGCGACGCAGGCCATCACAGCCTCATGTGCGGTGACCTCAGCGCGCGCCTGGGTAGGCTACATCCCGCAGGGCCTTGTAGAGGATGCCCAGGATGCGCAGCAGCAGCTGGCAGCACACGACGCAATAGCAGGCATGTTACAGTCTTCTGGGCGAATGGCTCTCTGACATGTAAATTGCATCAAAGCTAGCCAAAACATATGGTCCAGCCCGGTGGTTTAGTCAGGGTGTACAACTTTATCTCCCCCGATGAGTTCGGATAAGGTGCACACCCCATTCACAGTTCTGGAATCATCAGGGGAGGGGCGCGTTGGCCAACCTTGCTTCACCACTGCCTCCCGACCGCGCTAGCAAGTATGCAGGCGCAGCTGCACGACACAGCACTCAGACATGTGCTTGCATTGTGCTTGCCTTGTTGCATCACCTGAACATGCTAATCACTTGTTTTCAAGGTGTGCACAAACGGCTGGCGGGGATGGCCTGTGGTGAAGTAAGACTGCCATTGCGATGTGCAGGTGACCCTCAGACACCAGCAGGTGCCAGCACATGCAGCAGCTTTGGACAGCTTCTGACCGAAGCGCTCCCCAGCGAAGTGCAGTCCTTGCTGAAACCCGTCACTCAGCCAGCAAAGTCCAATAAGAGCCGCGCTGGAGATAACGAGTCTCGGGAGCTCAACCCTCTAGAGTCTCTGCAGACAGAGAAAGCGCGCATACATGGCGCGCTAGTCAGCTACCTGACGTGTGGCTGGCAGGCCAGCAATGCAAGCCAGTCTTATCAGACAGAGAGTAGGAGTGAGTCAGCAGACAGCCGCACGACAGTGTTTGATCAGCCCAGTGTGAGCAGAGACCAGGGGGAGGTCAGTGTGTCTGGTAGAAATGCAGAACAGAGCTCTGAATCATTAGCACAGCAGCAGCGCCAGGCGCAGACAGTCGGGGAACCTCAGTTGAGGCATGTCAAAGCTGTCATTGAGCAGCAGCAGCCCAGCAGCAGTGACACCAGAGTACAGAGAAGCAGGAGAGCAGAGGCGATGGCAGCGCTGGAAGGCAGGCATCCCAGCATGTCTCCTGGGTAAGCTTAATCCCACTATCATATCCTGTGCGTTGAAGGGCTTGAATGTGCCCTGCTGCACAGCATGTATGGAGGTTGGACTCACAATAGCAGGGAACCATGTGGGAATGAGCTACACTGCAAGGACAGGTCACACCATCGGCCTGATGTGAGATTTCGCAGACATGGCTCACTGTCCAGTTGTTTGAGTACCATATGCATTTGCAGAGGCTCAACACAGGGACAACCAGGCGCCATGCAGCAGACGCCAATGGTGCTGAGGTGCGGAGCTGCTGTGCTGCAAGACATGGCCGTCGCTGTAGCTGATGCAGCTGCGGACGCCTACCTGGCAGAGGCAGGCGTGAGAAAAGGCGGTGAGACCGCTCTTGAGCTTGGATTCTATTTCTAAGCAATGCCCAATGCGCGTTGTCAATGCGTGATGTATGGCACACTCGTGGCAGATGCTCACCAGGCCCTACAGCTTCACGCAACACTGACGATGGCACCCTATCGTCTCCCAGCCCTGGCATCCAACAGGCCAATTTTCCATAAAGTCTGGGATCTCTGCTCACCAGCCAATACCCGAGCCAGCCTTGCTGAGCTTTTCCACCCTATCAGCGGCTGTCTTCACTGCTTCGGATGGTCCTTTTCTCAGAAGGTAATGCTTGATGCAGGCGGGAGCCAGGGGAGCCCGGATCCTGGTTCAGCCGCTGATACCTGGCTGCTGGTGCTGCATCCTAGGCTGACCACGACCCGCAGCCTGGAGCGCTTCAGAAATCAGGTACGGAGTATTTCTCGTCAAATCATTGACTCTGGCTCAGGTCCATGGCCGACGTCTATGGCCTTTCAGTCCCCTGAGTGAGTCATGCGCTGGTTACAGACATCCACAGCAACACTGTGGTAACAAACTTGATGTGCTCTGGTCCCAATTGCTTGACGTATAGCCTCTGTCGTATTGAGCAAACACTTTTTGACTTATACCCCATGTTGCCAGGTAGCCATGCAGCGCTGGATGGAGGCCAACTTTGGCTCCGTGGCGGCCATGTATGAGGACAGGCACCAGCTCTGGGGCTTCAACCACAAGGGCCGCCTCCTGCAGAGATCCCTGCCTGCCAGAAGAGCCCAGGTGTGGCACCCGTCTGCATCATGCAATTGAGCTCTCCAGAGTAGACAGAGTCACAGCAACGTCGACGGCAATGTAGAATCCCATCGAGTTGTGTACTTGCCTTGCAGGAGCTCGGTAGCTTGACCGGGCTGCGCTCCTACTACAGCACAGCGCTGGAGGCCTTTGACTTCCTGGCTCCCCTGCTGGAGCGCGTCTTCAGCAGAATTGGAGATGCAGGTGATACTCTCTCACGGTACACCATGCTCTCATGAGAGTGCACGCTGATAGAAAGCCCTTTCTTTCACTGAATGTGGCACAAAATGACAACGTGTGGCACAGAGTGACGACATGCTGCAGCATGTATGGATCTGTTGTATGCTTTACAGGTGTGCGTACTCTGAAGTACACATTTTGGCCCATCTCCTTAGCCTGACTATAGCTGTTCACTGCGCAGTGTCCTGGCTGCTGGTGAGGTTGATAGGCCGCTCCCTGGGGCTTGTCTACCGAGGCGTGCGAGAGAGCCTGGTCCCTAGACAGCGGCCGCCTGTAGCCAAGAAAGGCAGACTGCCCAGATGGGCTCCGCTTTAGGCCTATGCACGGATTGCAGTAATCCCGTGGGCATCTGTACATGCTGGGACTTGCCTCTTACATCCACATGTTTACATCTGGGCATGAGCGGGTCTCAACGCATGCATGGCAATACCACTACTGAATTGACAAACCAGGACGGGCTTGATACCTACAATACTTGATGATCTATGGTGCCGAGTACAGAGAGAGCTCTTTCCAGTGGTGGCACCAACTTCCGCCGCAATCTTAGATACAGCAACCCATAGGCGTGTTGCGCAAAACAGCTGCACCCTACTATTGTAAATTGCGATGCCTCATGAGCCGACTGAGCCGACAAAGCCAGTACGCTAGGCCTGCAATGCTGCCAATGTGCACATCACATACGTGGCACTGCCGCAAGACCTGACGGAACATTCTGTGCTCCCTGTCATATGACAGGCTGCACAGATGTCACGTCAGTTGCCATTGCTGGCTGGTCTGCTATGGTAATTGCCTGATTGTGAAAATTCAGCGCTCAGCTTGAGAAATCTCCCCAAGTCTGTAGCCTTTGGCCTGAGCAAACTCAAGCAGTACTCCTGCAGCCCTGAACGTTGTCAGATACCGCTACCATACAGAGCAAAGCTCAAGCTTGCTAGAGGTAGAGAGTCAAAGCCAGAATGATCCCTCTCTCTAACAGCAATAGTTGACCATGAAGCCCTTCTGCAAACAGAAGTCTTGCAGTGTAATAGTGCAGCTCAAGTCAATCAGTCCACACGCTATAACATCCTGACTCCACATCAGCCTCTGTGGAACGAGGCAGTGGTCAAGTCTGCAATGGTCGTGGAGATGTCCTGTAGCTTGCATCTGGTGCGCAGCTTAAAAAGGCAGAATGCATGTTAACAACCTCAGAGGGGTGCTATTTGGCGAGGCGCTGAGGACCCTTTCTTGCGGGGTGGTCCGCACTCACCACCAATGAGTTTTGAGGTACCCAGCGGACATGCGCTCAAGAAGAGTGGCAAAACTTTCAAGCCATCTCAATGGAGCTGGGACCCTTCGTGTCGGCCATGGCAGGTTTCGCGTTGGCTGGCGCTGCAGAGCCTGGGACTGAAGTGGCATGGCGAGCGGCTGAGCGTCTGTTGTAGATGGCCTTGCCGACACCAAAGAGAACGATGGCCGCCCAGACAATGCAGACCCAGATGTACCAGTCATTCCCTGCGTCGGCCTCATTGATGCCAATGAAGGTGTTGGCCAGGCCCAGTAGCAGCAGAATCCTGCCATTGTACTGATGTGCAGGGCGCCACCACTGCCTGTTAGTCACAGAGTGCGGTCATTCCTGAGCGCTGATAAGGCGTCAAATGAGTAGTCGGGAAATCATGCTGACTTGTGACTCACTCAGGCATTCAGGAGACAGGTCAGAGGTTGCAAGAGGTATCAAATGCAGTGATTCACCTGTACTTGGTATCCTTCCTGGGTCTGGCAATAAGAGCAGACCCCGCTTGAATCATTGCAAAAGCAAAGACAATTGATCCGATGACAATGTGCGCAAGCAGCAGGTCTGAAGCGGGCTGAGACTGCTGCCAGGCCACAATACCAAGCGCAGTGCCAGCAATGATGATCAGTGCTGCGGCAATCTGCATCAAACAAGCGTTGTCAGGATTGTATCAGTCTGTTTTGGCACGGCCCAAGTGCATGTAGAGAATACTCAAAACTGCACGCCACATGTTCAGGGCACAGCCATCATGCTTTTGACATCCTAAGCATGTCAGTATGACAGCCGATTAGGTCTGCACACAAGGCAATCTAAGATGCATCATACTTTACTAGCTCACCAGGCATGATAAATGAGCACACAGGTCAGATGCTATTGGCTGAGCAGGCATGATAGAGCGAGGCTTCAGGATACACAGGTTTTGAGCAAGTGTAAGGGCCTGGGCAGCCACTGCTCACCCCTAATGCGCGGTGCACCTGGAACCAAGTGCTGGACCCCTGAGGCCTCTTGAATGTTGCAGCAATGACCACGCTCACAGGGAGGACCACAACAAACATCACAGCCATGAGCACCCCGTGACTCTGCAGTGCAACACAATGCACGTCAGCCTCTAAGTTGCAAGTGAAGGCGGCCAGAGTGCCTGTGGCCATTGCCTCACCACATGCATCTGGCCCTGTAGCATTAGCACAGCATCTTGTGCAGCCTTATGGAGCACTGCAGCGGTATGTGCAAGGGATAGGCGTTGCAGCAAGCTATACGAGCTTGATATAAAGAAATTGCATGGGGGGACATCGAGCTGTTCTCTGTTCACATGCTTGGGGTGCAGGAAAGCATGATCGAGGCACACCTCGACCAGGGTATCGCTGGGCCCAGCATCATTCTGTAGCAACACCCTCTGCATCTTGATTCGCTACTGGCGCTGCGAACTCTGCAGCACACACACAAGATTGAGATCACCACATATCAAGAGCTCCTGAGGCTTACACTACTGGGAACTGGTGGCTCAAAGGGGCCCCCGCTTCGATCATTGGACTAGTTTATTGTACCCAGCTTGCAAATGGAGAGCCATCTGCATGCTTGGCAAAGCCCTGACCTGGGATCACCTCGGGGCGTCGCACACAATGCTTCCTGATCGACTGCTCAGCGGGGGAGATTGGTGTCACGAAGAAGAGGAAAAACCGAAGTGACAGCTTAGATTTTTGCTGGTCGCTAGGAATGGTCCTGGTAATGGAATGTCAGCGATGCCTTTTGAGACATTTCCCTCACCCTAGGCTCAGGGCTGTGTACTGCAGCTGTGCATCTGCTCACATCTGTTGGTCTTAGGAGGCCACATGCATATGGCCATGTGGTGTCTGACGTTGACGACAGCAATTGTCGCTGCACAGAATGCTTCAACATCCAGGTGATCTGAGAGGCAGGCAGCACCTGCAGCAGCTTGCTGCTTGGTCCTCAGGGCCTGATAATATCACACCTTGTCTCTGGGCATGCTTCCTATACCTCTGAATAGATGTGTCGCAGCCATAAGATCTTTCCACGTTGGGATTTCTTCTCAGGCATTCAGTTGTCTGCTCAAGTATCACTCAAAGCTGCAGGACCTGCATCTGACTCACATACACAGAAGCTGCACTCCGACTTATGGATGGCACTCCTACATAGCAAATCAGACCTTTCTGCTACCGGCTTCTGAAGACATCTCTGCACCCAGCACATGGCATGCACTATGCAGTGCAAGGTCAGTAAATGACCAGGATGCCTCCCTCCTCTGACGTGGAGCCCTCCCTGGACACCACTGCTGGCAGGATCGTGTCCTCTTCAGGCTCCTCAAACTTGGGAGGATCGCCCTCCTCCTTCACAGGGACTCTCTCAAGCAGCCCCAGGAACCAGCAGGTGCAGAGGGCCAGGCACAGGAAAGCCGCAGCTGTTGCAGCACCCATGCCTATGGCGATGTTCTTGGCCTGGGGGGTCCACAGCATCGGCTGGACCTTGGGAATGTCCAGCAGCTTGCCTGGCAGCAGCCCTGCATGCAATTCCTCTATTTTGATGTCTGCACCACTGTGGTGCATTGACAGTCAGCGACTGAGTTGGCCATGCAATGCTAGTACAACCGCAGATCAGCCAAAGTCTGACAGCGTCCTGCTTGTGCACTGCATCGAAGGTGCCTGCCAGGTCAGGAGCGCACACTTACACAAGCAGTACGGCTGCCCGAAGCACCTCATGTCTGGTGTTGGGGGCTGAGTATAGTGTGAGGTCCTACCTGGCCCCTGAGGATTGGCATGGCCCCTAACATACCAGGGCTTGAGGCCCAGGCCAGTCTGAAACTTCTCAGATCCGCCGGTCAGGGCATGAATGGGCGTCCAGTTGATGTTGCGCCAGTGCTTCAGGTCGACAATCCCACCGGTGCCTGCACGCCTTCCCCCAAGCTTCAGCTCACACGAGTGGCAGCGCTGCGCATCTGCTTCACTGCAGATAGAATACAGGGGAGCAGGCTGAGCTGACTAATTCTCTCGCTGATGCGGAATAAGACGCTGGCATCACTGCAGCATACCTTCAGAGTCAGGATTGTATGCCCAGTAGAACCAGCTCTTTATGGTGCCATGAGGCTGGCTGGAGGCATTTGGTGCATTGTTCATATAGTCCACAATCCCCTGAAAGCACTCCTTTTCGTCATCTGAGCCAAAGGTTGACCTGCACAGCTGCAGACATCTTAGTGTCTCAGTACTGCCCTTTCCAGTAAGTATACTTGGCGGGCCTTGCTGCACTTGTCATCTGCAAGCACACACAATCAAAGTCTTGACGCTTATGTGGGCAAGACAGGGAAACCTTTTCAGGTTTCTTGGTAATTGGGACAACGTGTTGAAAGGCAAGTATGTCAGGAGCGCTGCCTACCCGAACTCATCATTGACCACAGCAAAGACGTGGCACTGCTGCTGTGCGGGATTCACAGAAGAGGGTTTGCAGAACCCTGGCGGCGCAGTCAGGTAGCCGAAGAACTTCTGGTAGAGCCAGAACTGGCCCAGTGAGGGCTTGAAGCCTGACTTGGCTCCTGAAACCTGCATGCCAATGGACCTTCACAACACTGTCATTGCACTTCCAAAACCTGCCGCAGACTGTCAATCAGTCAGGCCAAGGCGTCCTGAGTCACCGTTGGCGTGGGCCTGCATGAATTGCCTTCGATCCAAGTCCGGACTTGGCCACTGGTATAGCGGGAATAATTTCAGTCAGACGCACTCATGCAGCGCCAACCGGGAGAGCATGCATGGCGTCAGTAAGGCGCACACATACAACTGTGCAGGTGGCATGCCTCACCCCTCTGCAAATACATACAGCCGCCCATGACGCAATGCCCTTGCATCAATAAGTGCTGCTGAGCAAGCACGTGGGTGGACTTACCGCTGGGCAGTACAGGTGGGGAGCCAGGACGACTTGGGCAAGGTAGGGCTGGTCGAGGATGGCCTCAAAGAACTCCTGAGGGTTGCTGACGCTAGGATCCCTCTTCAGAAACTCTGGGTCGGTGGCATACCCATTGCCCCTGCAGCAGCACAGACCTTATAGTGCAATGATAGTCTTACAGGCCCACTGCCAAGCATACTGGGGATAGTTTGATCGGTGTGACTGGAAGACTGCGCCAAGGCATAGCAGCAGAATACAGTAAGACAGTAGGTGCATCAGTGCATGTGCCACTTGATACTGCCCTACTTCAAAATTGGCAGCCCTTTGAGAGCTGGCAAGGAAAGCTTTGAAGGCTCTCACCATGTGGCGCCAAGCCCGCTCTGGCCAGTGCCTGCATGAAGCAGTGGCACTTCATACTCCTCATGCAATGCTGGAAGGGATGAATTTTGAGAGACGCACAGACAGCTGCCTCCCACCAGGGTGCAAGGACCAAGTCACTATGCCAAAAGAGCCCATAGACATGTGAGCAAGACACGGTATAGATGTAGTGTGCATAGGCACCTTGCCGCAAGTTACAGTGGCAGGTCTCACAGCAGTTGCCGGTGTTGCAATACAACACTCACCTTCAACGAGGAGGATGCAGTCTTTGCAGGCAGCCCAGATCCGTGGGAGAGCATACAGGTACAGGTCTGTCATAGCAGGGTAGCCATTGCTGCCCTGCACATGGCATTCGGTACATGTCAGCCTTGCGAATTGTCACCCGCACACAGGGCAATGAATGCCTTGCAGCTTTTGCGCGAGCTCACTTTTCTTCGGGTGCTTCAGGACAAGGGCATGCACACACAAATCGTGAGCAAGTGCACCTATGACAGCCCTGCATGGTCTGGCACCACCTCGGAGAATCAGCAAAAGATCCTGTGAGGCCAAGCGGTCCACAAAGAGAGGCTGCTCACATCCCAGGTGAGGCTGTAGCCATCCGGCTCATTGATGAGATCCACCAGGAGGCGGCCCCTCGCCTCTGGAGTCTTCTTCAGGATGTCCTTCAGCAGCTCCACCCTGCATGCAGAGCCACTTTCAATAGTACACTTGTCCTGCCACATCAGGCCTGCTAAAGCCAAGGCGCCTCGGTACTCCCTTGAAGCAATAATCTGCGGTGATAATGCCCAATTGAGTTGTCGATTGACCATGCAGCAGCCTGAGCACTATTGTGAAGAAGTGTAGCGTCGCAGCTTCATCTTGCAGCTCTCCTTTTCCAGGACAACCCAAATGTACACAGCTCACTTGGGTTGTCTCAGGGCGGACTTCCGCAACATGAAGCTGCGAGGCGCATGCAAGGGATGATGGGCTCGAGTGCCCAGCGTAACAGCTGCACTGCTTGAGGCATAAAATGTGCGAAGGGACAGCAAACAGGGAGCAGACCCACCAGAGCTGTGTCCAGCCAGGGACGTCGTAAAGGGAGTAGTCATCTGCCCCGCTGAAGGGCGTCTCTCCCGTGACCAGCGTCTTGTGGAACCCAATGCTGTGGAAGTCCACGTTCACGTAGAAACCCTGCCTGACCAGGTAGTCCACCACCTGCAGGCATGCCCCACTCTCACCCCATGGCCATGCGCAGATCGCGTCTCAGAAAAGTCAGCCTGCTTTGCAACAGCATGTGGGTTGCAGAGCACAATTGCATGCACTTGCCCCCACATTGTGCAAGCTTCTGTAGACACCCTCAAATGGGAGGTGTCTTGAGCTAATATGACCAGATACATGATGTAGGGGTGAGGACTCCCTGCTTCATGAGGATGAAAATCTCTCACCCACAGGTAGCGCTCTCTGGTGCTTTGGTCAGGCATGGCAAAATTGCATATGGCGCCAGGTATATCAGGTGGGTCGTCCATGGGGATGCTGTAGGGGTTCAGGGGCAGCCCAATGGGCCACTTCCTGGGCACCATGCTCATCCGGGCCTCAAAGTTGTTCACCGCTGTGCAGTTTTTCTGGAACTGTACAGGGTAGTCCTGCAAGCATGCATAATATGACTGAGACCCAAGACTTATTTGGTTCAGGCTGTGCGCGCCTCATCTGGACCCCCAAGGATTGAGTGGCACCTCAATAGGAAAAGGCCTTCTATGTTTAGGCATGAGCAGGCTTGCGAGTGCAGCATGCACGTGGTAAGCATGCCATGCAGCTGCAATTCCCTCCTGCTTTCTAGCATGCAGGGTGTCACTACTATGAGTGTATTCATGGCTGTAGGTGACCTGTAGCTGGTGGTCATCGATTGGTGGCTTACATGGAAGTGCTTGAAGGAGAACGGCAGACGGATAGCATTGAAGCCCAGCTGCTTCAGGCGCCACACAATGGTGTCAAAGTCCTGCGACAGGCTGTCATAGCCCTTGCTCAGATTTCCTGGAGCTGCCAGGCCTGCATTGAAGCCAAACCTGCGACCAGGCAATCACTGAAGGATGTGCGGTAGGAACACAGATACCCATGTCATGAAAACTTCATGCCGTGCTGACATGTGTCTGCTGCGCCAGCTATAGGGAACTCTGTATGCGAGGGACGGACTCGCCCACAGCAGACGCACAGTGACACACTAGCAAAACATGAGCACTGCTACGAGGTGGCCCCTGTTAGCTGAGTCCGTAGACGCCTCGTCTCACTTATCAGGTCATTTGTGCATTCTTATCTGCTGTCTTGACACATGCATAGTCATCTGCAGCGTTTCCTGGTCGGATGGTCCAGACAGGGCAAGAGTAGGGAGGGTGGACCCACCAGCCAAGGCCATTCAGGACGACTTCTGTGCCGTTCTCATCAACAATCCTGCCCTCCCGTGTGGTGAGCAGAGGCTGCGTGATTGATGTGTCATTCCCGGCTGAGGCTGACGCATTGGCAGCTGCCATTGCTGGTATTAAGCCCTGCACTGCTGATTCACTGGGGCTGGCTGTAAAGCCATCTGGCCGGGCTGCAGTGCCACATGCCAGCAGCTGCCATAGCACCAGTGCACCTGTACATCCTGGCTCACTCAGTATGTGTTCCTTAGGCAGATTGTTGAATATTCGATACACTCAGGTCTCCCTTGCACCTAAATCCTGGTGTATGACTAGCAGCTCACCTGTGAGAGCATATGCCAGAGCTGCGGGCTTATCTCGCTCAGTCCTGTGTTGATTCCGCATTCGAAGGAACTGATTTTAGGCCTTGGACTCCAGATTCTGCACTACACATGAAACGTTGCGTCTAGGAACACTCATTCTAACCCACAGGAGGCAGCACAAAGGCATCATCACAGAGGAGGCAGACATTCTCACCTTTCTTTTGCTGAGTCAGGTGCCGTAGGCTCTTGGCCTGCTGGTGTCCCTGCTGTCCGATGTTCACAAAATCACGCTTGGAATAACACAGCTCCACGCGCGAGTGCTTATCCTACGCTATCTGCAACCATCGCTGCACATCTTGGGTAAGTGGGAACGACCTACCACCTGAGCACCTTTGACAGTCGCGCAGCAGGCTTTGCACTATCACTGGCCGAGATAGTTGCTTGTTCTTGCTTAAGTAAGTGACGTGCATCTCCCAAGACAGGGTCTCATGCTGTCGAAGTGAGCGCTCCTGCATGTCACCCTTTTCACAGTGTATGACAAATAGTCATGTGTGCATGCAGGGACCCTTGAAGCATTTATTGGGCGCTTAGAACCCTGTTTATATGGGCTGCACTCCATTCAACAGTGTGATGTAAGGCACGCCCAATGCTATGCCAAAGTAGTCTGCCGACCCTACTAGATTTCCCAGCTTGAGACTCCGCCATCATGGTATGATACTTTCATTCAATGCAAAGCTCTGCCAGCTATCGAGCCCTCAGAACGGGTGGCCCTCACTTCAATACCTGCAGGGTGGTGACACTGCAGATGCCTCTGCATATGTGACATACTTGCCAGACGTCATCGCATGAATGTGCATAGGGCATGCTGTGCAGGACAGCGAACGCTCAGGATAGCCTCAGGCTACACACTCTGAGCATGTGTACTTCCAGCTCTATGATATAGCTGACAATGCATTACAGGCCAAGCATTGACTCAGTGCATTGTGTCCGCTCACACTCTCAACCAATCCGACAGATGCCTTGGTAAATTCAGGCACGTGCACCGGATGACTGTTCCTGGAAGTCTCTGGCAGAGCTGGCGAAATGCAGCTGCATGCCAGAGCAACCTCTCCTGAGGGTTTGAGCGCTATCTTATGGTTCAGCCATATGAATGCTAGTCACACGTTTACTCTCGCACCTGACCTGTGTCAATAATGACTCATTCGGACTCGCAACTGTAGCAATAACCCTCAAGGACCAGTGTCTTAAGCACCTGCCAAAGTGGCCATGACCTCTCTGTAAGCTGATTCCTCTCATAGAGTCACGTCCACGCACACAATTCTTGCTAAGGGGGCAGCAATTGAATAAGCGCCAGAAGAGGAAACGTGCAGCACTTGCTCACGTTGGTGGGGGCCTTGAAGCTGATGACACCCGCCAACCCTCTCTAGTGACCTCTGTGCTGCAGCACCTCTTGTAGGTTTACTGCAGGTGCTGCAACTCCCCTTATCACTGATCAATGCCACTGCAACCATCACTGCAGTAATAGCAATCCTCTTCATCTGTTGGTGGTGAATGACATATCTTAGCGCTCACCCGTCATGCGGATCAGAATGGGCACATCCCTAGGCAGCGAATGCGCATGCTCGCATGTGCCTTGGGAACCTGCCTGACACATCTTAAGACCAGTCACCGCAGCTTGCCTGGTCAGCAAAGGGGCCATCTACACCCAGCAGATGGTAACCATTATTGACGAGAGATACTGAAGCCGACAGATGTATATGCATGTCAGCTGACCCTTGAGAAGCCTTCAGCTTGTCTCTCACAGTCCGAAGTATGCCCAACCTCCACTCCACTTTTGCCCCGAGAATGCTCCGGGAAAATTGCATCTCCTGTTCAGACTTTTCCTGCTTGTGTGAGAGAGATTTTCTCGGCATGTTGCCTCTCAGAAAGACAGGTAAAAATAAAGCTGCAACAGCTTACAATGTCTCCCTTCAGCAGGTTATCGGCATCTGAATGTCCAGAATGCCAACAGCTTCATCCCTCACCAATAAGTTGTCAAAGTCTTCAAGCCACCCAACTCAACACGACTCAGTCTGAGTCTGCAGGGTTGGCAGCAGCAAAAGCCTGATTGGGCAACGGAATCACGGGAGTTTCTTCTGAAGCTCCTGTGTGACTGGCATGATCCACATTTTGAGAGGCTGATATTGACCCTGAAAGACACCCGCAACTCGGGCTGCTTCCTGCAAAATTCAGTGAATCGCTCCATCCAAAATGCACACAGCCGCCTGCTGTGCACTAACACTCCTGTTTGTACATAGTCATTTTGGGCTCATCACAGGCACATGCTCTGAGACCGGCCAGAGGCAGCAAGCGCCTGAGTAGCGGGCAATACGTCATTGGTGGTGGGGCCGTCCAAAGAACGCCGCTTGTCGGCACCCAGGTTGCCTCTAGAGGCCCGCTCGGGCACGAAGGACGACCTTCGAAAGTCGCTGACCTGGTGCTCTGGGATTGCACGCAGCGTCTTGCCCGCCTTTGTCAAGATGCGCAACAGAGACAGCGTGGCAGCCTGCATGATAAAGGCTGATTGTGAGACACAATGCAGGTCACGCGACGACCCCTTATTTGCCAGCAACAGTGCTCATTCACCTATTCTTCAAAATTCCTCCACTGTGCATGGGCTGAAGACCAAGTGCACCGTCAACAACAATCACAGCCTCTACCTCAATTGTACGGGCTCTCACTCTTGCTGATATCTTGCATAAGCTGAATCAGCGCGTGCAGATCAACACACAGCGTCTGTGCACATGTTGCAGCTATGCCAGCCAATGCTTCCATCCAGGGAAAGGAGACTGGGTGCTTGCCTGCACTTTGGTGTCAGGGCAGCTGCCCAGCAGCTCCAAGAGCACATCCACAGCACTAGCACCTTCCAGCTCAGCACGCATGTCCTCATACTTGGCCAGGCAGCTCAGAAGGTACAGCAGCCCTGCACACAGAGCTCGACTGTGAGCTACAGTATGACGCAAATTGCGAGAATGCACAGCAGGAGGACCAAGCCACACATAGCTTGAGTGTGCAAGGGCGACGTCTCAGCATCATGGGAGGGTGCAGCCAGGCACAGGAGGAGTCTATTGTCATAGTATGCTATGCTCAAGCATGCAGCATGTGTACTGTTACAGCCTGCAGGCTGATAGTCCAGGACCTTACCTCTCAGCGCCTGAGGTGAGGCTGTTGCCACAGTAGGCAACAGCACTGAGCCGCCACCGGCAGCCCAAACAGCGCCCCTCACGCGCCGGCAGTTCACCAGGACGCCCAGCACTGTAGCTGCATGCATTGACAGCGATCCCTGCATGTGAATGTGCCCTCCAATCAGGGCATTTTACCTGCATTCCTTCTGAGCCTGCCTACCTCTCTACAGGTCAACTCCGAACATAAGCTTGTGGCATGAGAACCAAAAAGGCCACTTTCTCCCATGAAGTAAGCCTGCTGACTGAACCTTAAGTCAAGACCCAGGATGCAGCCTCACTTCATGACAGAAAGAGAACAGAATAAGCGCTATGTGGCATACCTTGGCTGAGCTGTCCGACAGGATGGCAAGAAGCCCAAGAACCCCTCCGCCTGCAGTGAACTCCACAGCAGCTGCTAAGTCAGATGCCAGCGCAGCGACGAGGTGGATGGCAGGCTCCAGCAGGGCTGCTGTGTCAGCGCCACCTGGGGTCACGATGCCCGCCAGTGCGCTCATCAGCCCAGCAGTCCTGTGTGCAAGCAATCACATCAAGTTTGACTGCCCAACGCCTGATTGGGATGGATTGAAGGTCAAATGGATGGCCAGAAGTCTAATCCGACTCAATACAGCATCAGGCTAAGCCCAAAACACGCACAATGACTATCTGAGAACTTACTCTGTCTGACAAGAGAGCTGAGCGCAACAAGAGTACTGTGGGCACCTGAGACTGGTCTTCATCTCTGGGACAGCTGAGACCTTCAGGAGCAGGTCCAGGGCAGCCAACGACACAGCCTTGGCCTCAGTCGGGGTAAATTCTGGGTCTTCATATGCGCTGGACAAGCGCACAGCTGCAGAGACAGCCCTGGAGCGCTCTAGCAGCACAATGTTGCCCGCTGCCCTGCTGTGTGGGCCATATTGCCCAGGCTGCCCTGTGCTGCCCGCATTGGCTGCCCCATCGTTTGGGATGCAAGCATGCTGCACGTAGGCGCTCAGGCACCGCAGCACCGCTTGCAGCAGGGCCGGGGACTTGCAAGTGCTCAGGAGGCTGCTCAGCACCGGAAGGCCATTCTCCTCAGCAAAGGCGTCCTGCTCACGACAGAAGACCATCTCAGCCATACATCACATAGGGGTGTACGAGTCATACAGCTGCGCCGAAGCGGCTTCTGGTGTTAGGTGAGTGCAGCTTAGCAGCACTGTAGGAGCATTCAGGCAGAAAGCAATGAAAGTTCTCAGCTGGATATGGCAGATATGCAGCTCTGATGCATGCCAGAGGAGGGCTGCTTGCTGACCTGGCCAGCAGGGCTGATGAGCACATTAGCAATGACTTTGGCGGCGCCAATGACTGTCTTCTCAGAGCGCTTCAGCAGCAGCGGCACCAGAGTTGCCATGCCCCGGGAAGCCACAACGCTGCCCGCATTCAGCTCTGAGCCAGATGTCAGAAATGCAAGGGTCGAGAGCACATCCTGCTGCTTCTTGCCCGAGACCTTGGGCACTGCCAAGGCGTCCAGCAGGCAGCATGTGCCATCCACATCCCTGCCGTGCCGCACGACACAGGTCAGCCACTGGCAGGACAGGCCGGACGTCTGCCGAAAGAGAATCTGTGACAAAAGTCAGTTGCGCTGCACAACTGTGGACGCACCTCACATCAGATGCCCCTCTGAGCTGATGTACATACCACAGCAGGGCGATCAAGCAGGCAGACCACATAAGCCCTCTCCTGCTATCCAACTCCGCACCAACAGAGCTGGATTAAAAACAGCTCTGATGATACAGAATTAGACGAAGGAGCGGCTACATGTGAACCGACCTTCATATCTACTCTTGAGACTGTGTGGGCTGCAAATTGGAGTCACCTCTGGTCTGTGCCCTCGCCGCGCATGAAGATGCTGGCCTGCGCGGTCGCGGCCTCAGACATCATGCGCTTGGCCTTGGAGATAGCGCCCTCCTCAGATGCGCCTGACTGCGACAGCGTGCATGGGCCATCATCCGCAAACCTGCACAGATGCCACAAGGTCTTCGGGAAGGTGAACTGCCAAAAATGACATGGACGATTACACTATACTACCCATCCTGTAATGCCCTATGGTACTGGTAGTGTGATGCATACAAGTGTTTCCAAGCATGACTATGGCCTCAAAGAGGACACCCTTTAAGACACATGCCAAACAGTGCAAAGCAAAAGGCTACAATCCGTCGTTCTCTTTCCACCTGGTCTCATTGATCCAGAGAAGCCTATAGCATATAGCATAGATGGCGTGCACACCTCATCTCCCACTTCTCGCTCTCGAGGAGCTCCAGGTCGGCAGAGCGCGACACAGCCTGGTCCAGCCTGGCGCGGGCCATGTGACTGAAGGTGCGCGCCACATAGTTGTCCCGCCTGGCTGTGAGCAGGCACTCTGCATCCTCTGCAACAGAAGACACCATCCCTCAGATTGCATCTCTTTCATATGCAATTCCTTGCACAGGGTAAACCTGCAACTTGGATACCATAGCTTCACACTTGCATGAGAGACTGGCCACTTCGATATGGAAGTCATGAAGGTGGTCTCAGGAGTCCTTCGATGTGCGCATGTGCCACCAGATGGGAGAGGAGGGGCTTACGTGATGGCATCTCTGTAGGTCCGCTGCTGCCTGAAGGGAAGTTGATGGGCGTATTGAGCCAGCTGGAGCTCTGCAGGCGGGTCTCGTCCATGCTGACATGGCCTCTGACAGACCCTGCGTGTGTATCCACAGCTGGACATCAGCCATGGGGGACACGGCAAGCTTGCCAGCCAGACTGCGTTGGCCGCGATTCTGCTGGACTCTTGTCCTGAATTGCTGAGGCTGACGCTAGGAACAGCACTTGCGTGTATAGTCCTCTACAAGGCACAGACCACCTCAACATGAACAGAACATGCACAAAAATCAACGCACCGGCAGCAGTGTGATGGGCAGCCGCTCTGTGCTCCAGCCAGAACGAGGAGGGGAGCACACTGCCCACTGTGTGACGCCCTCCCACAGCGCCACATGTCAACCCGGAAGATTCGCTGCGGAGCCGGTATGCCCCATAGGTGTCCTCCAGCTCATGGCTGCCTGTTGTGGACCTGCCCGGGCTGCCCGAGCTGGATGTCCCATGATGGAAGCCTGGACACATATGCCATCACATCACTGCCTTTGGTCTGCAGAGTTCTTATGCATGAGCTCTTCTTTAAGCATCCAGACTTCCAGCAGGTAACTCATGTCAGACAGCCTCGATAGCACTGGGGGCTCACCAAGAAGCATAGGGCTGCTGACTGCGCAGGGCACATTAACCATGGACAGCCCATGGTGCCCATACCGGTGCCCACCTGGGGCTGAATGCAGCATGCCCTCTGACAGACCTGCATGGCAAGTTCCCTGGTCAGACACTGTACGAGAACCATGGACCGACATCCTGTAAATCTCACTGCTGGTGCCTGGACAAAATCTGTAGGCCATGCATGCTCATGCATCCAGCAGATACTATGCCCCATGAGCATGGCTGTCGCAACAGCAGGGAGATACACATGGGTGAAGCTTCACACCCTGCATGATAAACGAGGTGCCTCCAGCAGGTGCATGCTCTGGGTGTGGCAGCTCCGAGAAGGGGGTCGCCTCACATACTGCTGGTGGGGTTCCTGGGGAAGATGGCCTGGGTATCCTGCAATTGGCAATGGAGGAATTTCATTCTCCGGCTCCCACATTTGTCACACATGGCTGACTGCAGCACTGTGGGAAGAATAGCAGCAACAAAGGCACATGCAGCATCACCATGGTCCCAGCGAGCTTAAATGCCCAAAAGGTGAGTGAGCAGCACCTCTGCAGCAAGCTGTCCCTGCTGTCGGATGCGCTGATGGACGGGGAGAGCAGGAGCGGGCGCAGGCGAGGGCACCCGATGGGAAGCTGGGGAGGGCTCATCGCATTTTCAGCCGCAAGCATGCCTGCCGAGGTGGACATGCGCTTACGGGCAGGCTGGGGCCCCTGGAAGAACAGCTGGTGGGCAGCTGCTAGCCTGCCAGCAGCCTCATTGCCAGCAGCTGGTGCATCTGCTGCCGGCGCTTCGGGCTCCACATCTGGGGGCTCATGTGAGGCATCTGCAGGGCTTGTGTCGGAGGACGGCTGAGCCCTCACATTGGGCACGCCCAGTTTCAAGCTGAGCTCCCGACCGTTGCATGCCACACCAGTAGCCACACCCTCGTCAACAGTGGGTAGCTGCCGCTGCAGCTGGGCGCTCCTGCGTGCTGAGGAAGCCCTGCCAGCAGCTGCCAGCTCCAGGGAAGGTCTCGGTGAGGCCGCGCCCTGGCCGAGCTGAGCAGCAACTGCCGCAAGAACACTGCCGGTGTCCTTGTTGCGAGGGGTCGCCACGCGCTCATCGGTGCTGTTGCGCTGCGAGTGGCTGGGCGACTTGATGAAGCTCATGGGCAGCTGGGCAGGCATGGGCATGCTGGGCAGCTGCGGGAAAGAGATTGGGGGTTGTTCTTGCGGGAAGCGCGCCGGAGCGCCGACCTCTGCTGAGCGCCGCCGCAGCTCCTGACTGGCACGCACCCGCGCACATGACTGACGTGCAGAAGGCGTGGGCTCATCTCGGGGCCCTGGCAACCGTGCAATGCCCAGCGCTCTTGCGGCCGAGGCGCCAGAGGGGCCCGGCGACAGCGCTGCCCGGCTATTGAGAGCGCTCTCCGCACGGAACACGGATGTCCCGTCAACAGATGACCGGGGGGAGGCAGGCGGCTTCCCAGACCCAGGCTTGTCCTGCGCTTGGACCAGAGGCACTGCAGGCTTCAGGGCAGCAGGCTTGAACAGTAGGCTGGCACGAGCTGCCATGGCAGCTGTGCTGGGGGCTGAAGCACCAGCGCTGTCTGCAAGGCTGTCTGGCACCTTCCTTGTGCCCTTGCTCATGCCTGGAGGCATGCTACTCGCGTCACCTGGGGCAGCATCCTCTGCCCCATCGCTAGGCCAGTGCTTCAGCGCTGCAGGCTGAGGTTGCTGCTGGGCAGCACCTTGCTGAGCTGCTTGTACCTGGCTCTTCACATTTGCAATGATTCTCTCCCAGTGGTCTGTCTCGAAACTGCTGTCTGATGCGCTGTGATCCGAGTCAGGGCCCAGAGCATTGTATTCCCCATTGAGCAGAGGGCTCTCAAAGCTAGGCGGGCTGCAACCAGGCGACTGCAGCTGGTTTCTGAAGGCCTGCCTCAGGGCGCCCGAGACATCAGCGCTGGCCTGCATGTGCATGCCAGATTGAGCAATCAACCTCAAAGCACAGTAGTGATACCTACATGTTGCTAAAGGAGAGGGGTTCAAGGAAGGCCTGCTATGCTGCAGGATGTTGGCTGACCAGCCGAGACACATGCACATCAGCATACTGGGTAGTGCAGTAACATAACCCTGCACAAACTTGTACACAGAGCGTGATCACAGCTGCCGCCTTCTGCCCCGCACAAGACCTATAAGCTAATTAGCATACGGTGCTCACGGAGGGGTTCTCTGCCATCAGAGCCAGGCTGGAGCTCCGCGAAGACTTGTCCATGCCCATGCGGTTGCGGTACTCAGCCATCAGCGCCACATAGCTGGACTTGTCCGCATCCTTGTCGCCTGCAGCAGACACTCACACGTCCTCAACATCATGGCATACGACTGGCAGTCGGCCTGATTGCAGGCCAAACAGACACATCTTGGAAAAGTGTGGCGCTCTGCAGGAGGATCAGGGGTCACTCTCCCACCACAGTGCCCAATAATGTACCATCAGAGCACCACACAGCATGACAGGATAAGCTGATAGGACAATGCGGGGTATGAGCTGCAGTCCTGGGCTGCATGCACCGCTTCAATGAAACACTCTCTGGCAGAGTGCTACAGAGTGCTACAATATCAGGCCGTCATGTACAAAGTGGGGCAAGCCCGCACCGGCGTCCAGACTGTGGCGGCTAAGCACGCCAGGGCGCATGCTGAGGTTGCGCTGACGCTGCAGCGTGTCATCGAATGACCATGCTCTGGTGACCCCAAGCGGCTGCTGCCTGTCCGTCTTATCTTCTCCATCGTTGGATTCACTCGAGCCTGCGCAAGGTAGATAAGTCAGACTCATAAACCTGACATCACTGTGAGGAGACAGGGCAGGATCATCACATATGCATTGGCTCTTGCCTGCCTTTCTGAATATCACCATGCTGCGAGCAAGAGCGTGTATACGCATGACAGTGAAGAATATTCTGAGTCCGAAATCTGTGTTGCAGTTTAAAGTTGTGTTTGAAGATGCCAGTGCCTATTTGACACAGGAGTGCAGTGCAGAGGCATGGTCTGACAGACCACGAGGAGAAGAGAGCACTGTTGGATGGCAGCGCTCTGGGGTCATAGGGCCTTCAATACGAGACAGCTATTGGACAGCGGTCTGCAGGGCTCTGTCACTCACCAGACAGGGACTGGATGGACATGGGTATGAAGGGCTCCGCAAACTCGTCGACGGGCTGCCTGCGGCTCTTGCGGGACTTGGAGCTGCTGTTGCTGCGCATGCAGCTCTCCAGCACCTCACTGAAGCTGGCCCCCCGGGTTGCCAGCCTCTGGGGCTGACCCTCCAGCTCCCCACTTCCACCCTCCTGCAGCATCATCCGCTTGAAGGCACTGCATACTGGACCACCTCTGTGCCGGTAGCAGGTGAGCCTAGAGCTGCCATACTGCAGGGGACGGTGTGATTCGGGAGTGTGCCCAGGCGCTACACTAGATGCAGCTGCAGATGCAACGCGAGAACAAGCAAGCAGGCTGCACCATGCATACAGTAAAGCAGAGGCAAAAGGCCTTCGGTAAGCCTTTGCACATGGGGTGGGCCGTTGCAGCGCCTGCAACAAGCCAGACGCGCACCTCTACAGAGGGCATCTGCCTGAGCAGCAGGCGCCTCAAGGCCTTGTTGGACTCCACAGAGGGGCAGCTGGGGTCATCCTGCTGACTGGACATGGCCGGAGCAGAGGCGCCCTTTAGCGCTGATCCCACGAGATCCGAGATGCTTGCCAGGTCATCTGGGATGCTTTCCAGGTCCGGATGGCTGCCCAGCTCCATATTCTGTACAAGCCCAGAAGGCATTAACACTCCAAGCATGCAACCAAACTGCTAACAACACTGGGCTAGCTGCCAGATGTACTAGTACAGCTTATCCGGTTTCCATATAGCCTCATGCAGCATTGACAGCCATCGTTGAAGCTGGTACCACCACAGCATGCACCAGCTTTCATCCTCTGCAGCACGCCATGCAGAATAATCTTCCCACAAAAGAGGAGGTCGCATGAGCACTTCTGGGGCCCACCTTGCAGCAGCACTCGCTCAGGGAGCCACACCCAGGGCACTGACCCTCCAGCAAGCCTGTCTGACTGGATTCCTGTACAGCGGACATGATGCTGCTATCAGCGGTGTCTGCCCGCTTCATGTGCAGCCCGGGCAGAGGAGGCCTGCCATCAAAGGATGGCCGCCCATCAGTCGAGCCCCGCCTGGAGGAGCAGCCATCCAGCGAGGACCTGCTGTTCAGGACTGTGTAGCCGGTCGTGCTCGAGAGCGCAGTCTGCCAGTCTGTGCTCTGGCCATCGCTGGAGGCGCGCGAAAAGACGCTGCCTGCCTGGACGCTTCTGTAGCTGGACATGGAGGACCTGCCGTCCACCGAGCTGCGGGTGCTGGGAGGCAGCGGAGGTTCTGTCGGGCTGCCTGGGCAGGGCGGGCAGAACCCGCCAGGCAGCTCGGGCAGGAACTCGGACTCGCTACCCTGCCGGCCCATGCTGGGGAACAGGGGCGGCAGCTGGCCTGAGTTGCGCCGCTCAGCTGAGGCCAGCAGGGGCTTCAGGCTGAGTGCATTCTCTGCCTGCAGAACCTGCGCGACCTGGCCTGACAGCGCACTGGACAGGCGGGCTTGCGGGGTCTCATCGTCTGAGCTGCACGAGGCCTCGTCCTGCCAGCCCGTCAAGTCCTCCCTGCACCGCAGCGCAGGCTTAGAGCAACTAAATGGACAACCAGTTCTGCATAATCTGGCAGGTGCCATGTTGCTACTCACCACAAGCCAATGCACATCTACCTGCCACCATGCCTCCTGGGTAAATTCAGGGGTCATGCAGGCACGCCTCCACTGCAACAAGCAGCTACTGGATGCATATACAGGAGTATGGACCATGAGGCGCCAGACTGGGATACACAGCCACTAGCATGGTCGGCATTCCCCACCTGCGCTTGCGGTGTGTCGCAAGCAGCTGCACAAGCGGCGAGGAGGCTGCCGAGCGCGTCAGCGACCTCGTCAGCGACCGTGCCTTCTTGTCCACCTCGAGCCTGTCGTCCGCCTGTTTTGGCAAGCTGCTCAGCTTTGTGATGACATCCTCTGGGTCAGCAGACGCCACTGTATACCTGTGTAGGGCAAGCTGAGTCAGTAAACGGCTCTCCCAGCAATGATGTCCAGACCCGCAAGGTGCAGGCAGCTGTCAGGTTAGATGGTCCTGTCCAGTACCAAAACTGTTCCCTTCCCTTCTAGCCATGTACAGCATGCAAGTCTGCGCTAAAATGCCCAGCACACTAGTCAGGGCTCGAGGTTTAGGGCAATTCATTCCCCGCATTGTTCAATGCAGCATGGCATCAACTGGAGCATTGGCAAAGAAAAGATCCTCGCCTGTGCTTCCTGTGGCTCTCCAGCAGGGAGACCAGGGCGTTGCCTATCTGAACTCGTGCAGCCTTCCCGGGAGTCTCCTCCCCTTCAGACTCTGCTTCCTCTGGCCCAAAGGCAGCTGCTAGCTGCGACTGCTGCACACCCTGCACAGCAAGTGTCCGGGAGTCTCAGACAGCCGCTCTTGGGAGCAATCGATCAATAGTGAAGGCCTTATGCACCCCCCTCAGTCCTACATCCTACAGCCTCGGACAAGGGTATGATGAGAAACACTGATTGAAGGGATGGCATGCACAAATGTGGTATACATATTGCAGCCTGAACCCTGGTCATGTACCTCTGGCAGCTGCCCTCGGGCCGTGAAGCTGTAATCCAGCATTGTGGGCCCCAGGGGCATGGCATCCAAGACTGCTATCTGCCACGCTAGCCCTCCCGTGGGGCCTGCTTTGGCTGAAGCCTCAAATGCAGACTTTGCTGCATTCCCGAGCACCCCGCTGCAGGCGCGCAGGTTGTGCTGAATCTCGCAGGCTGACTCTGCAGAACCTGTCGCCATCTTGCAGTGCGCGCTCAGCATGGCCGCCATCTCAGCAGCGTTGCCCGTGGCAATAGCCTGTGCGCCTGCTGCTGCTGCTGAATTGCAGATGGGGCCCTGGCAGCAGCTGCTCCTTGGGAAGTCTGCCTTGCTCCTGCTGACCTCGGATAGGACAGCAACTGCTGAGTCCACAGCGTCTGAGCCGCTGCGTGAAATGGACAGGGGCACAGGACGTGTGCCAACATCTCCAGGAGAGAATGCTGCTGCTGTAGGAGCGCTGCTGCTCGCTGCTAGGGGACTGGTGCTAAGGCGCCTCTGTTGTGTTTCGCATGCTGGATCGACCTCTCCCCTCATCTCCAGCAGGCCAGCTCCAGTACTGAGTATATTTCGCCCTGCTGCGTCCAACCGCGAAGTGTATCCAAGGCCTGTTCGCTCTGCAATGGCAAGAGTACCACATCTCAGGGCAACTGTAAGGTGCCCGCCCGTGAACCCGAGAACAAAGGACTAACCTCGTCGATCATGCAATAACAAGTCTCACATCGTACACCACGTCCTCCGTAGACAAGCGACACCAGACGTTCCTCGCCGACCTTACGAAAAAGCGACGACCCGTAAAAAAGTGCCTTACTTTTTCCAAGTAACTATCCCACGCATATCCCAGCGGTACACCAGGCCCCTAGGCTAGGACAACTGCAAGCGCCAACCCCTCCTGCCGGAGCATAGCGCCATAATGCGATACTCAAGTCTTGGGATAGCCTGCCTAGGCGCAATCCCTGCATAAACGTGTGCAGCGGCCGGGAAAGCGCGGCGAGTGCCATCCTGATCTCGCACGCATCACTTGCTGATCCCTGTCCTATATCCCTTTTCTAAATAATCCAGGGCTTGCCGGATGGAGTATAGGCCGTGCCCTCTTCAGAAGAAGCCCCAGGAAATAAGGTACAACAAAAGATACCTACTGCACCATAGCCCCGCGCCTTTGCTTACAATGGCTTGTACGATCGGAACATGCAATCATACAGTGGGCGAGCGCGTGAAGCGCTTACCAGGCCGACCAAATCTTCGCTCAAATGCCGGATATCTCCCGCGGCGAAAGCCGACCGTCCGACTGCCCTCGCTCTCTCTGATCTGGGGTGCGGCACTCCGTCAGGTCTGGACCTCCCCTCTTATCTGGTATGGCCACAAATCAGGGCCTGGCCTGCTACATCTCTCTGCGCTGGACGCCGGTTCTTCGATTCGGGCACCTGCGCTGGGTGCTGAGGCGATAGCCTATTAGGGCTTTTCACCTGCAGGGGCATGTATACATCTAGACAGCACTGCCATCCCATGGGCCTGTCATTCTCCTCCAGCGGCCTTCTTGCACAGGCACAGTCCGTCAAAGTGGCATAGTAGAGGCACCCATAGCAACGGCTGAGGGGGAGGCAAGGAGAGGGTAATCTCTGGGCAGCTGTAAACCATGGAGAGGTAGGTCTAGCAAAACACGGCCCGATGTCGTGTTGGGATGCTGCGCTTGTGTTGTAGCTGATGTGTCCGATACGTTGCAGTTCATTCCTATATGTGGTGCTTGTAAAGGCCTCCTGTTCTCCCTCGGCAGTGATGGTGGCCTTCACTCTCCTGACGCACACAAACGTAGGCATTAGCATGTGCCCGTCTTGTCCTTTCTGGAAGACACATCTACGTTGTGATGACTATCGCTCCTTACATCGCTGTTCTTAAAGCAGCAGCGTCTGCAGGACTGGCTGCTAAGCTGTTGGGGAGCTCAGGAAAGAGGTTGGCTTCAGGGGGTTTGGCTCGCCAGCATGAGCGGCATTTCGGGGGCTAGGATACCGGCCTCAGTCCAATCGGACAGGTTACCGGTGGAGAGGCCCGAGGACTGCGTGTCTCGCACCCTGACAGCAGTGGGCACAGGACTTGTAGCAGGAGGCATCATGGGCGCAGTCACTGCCAACTGGAGCAATGTGCCCCCTGTGCTGCGTGACAGGCCGTGGCCAGCTCTCAAATACACAGGTGAGGCATACATGGGCCCAACTCTCACCCACATAGAGCATTGGCCCATCACACACAGGAGCACTGATTGCGCAAAAATACTGTCTTTCACAGGCCATCCTACAAGTGTTTCAGATCTGTGTACACATGCAGGCCAGATCATGGGCTCCTATGCAACGACCTTTGCGCTAGTCGGAGGCACCTTTGCGGTCGTGGACTGCCTTGCAGAATCAGTACGAGGTGAATCCTCTACACTGCAGCCGCACACAGCATCTGTATAGCTCGTCCTTGGTGTCGTGCACACCAATGCTGAGATTTTGCAGGGGCCCTCTCTACAGAGCACATGGGCAACTACTGCCAGATCTGAGCTGTGAAGTGATCAGAGCGGTGGGATGGTACCACACAACTTCATGTGTCCCGCCCGATCAAACGCCCTACAGTCAATGAGGCAGTCTAGCACTGCTGCTCTGCCCACAGCATTTCTCTTGCATCTTGCAGGCAGAAAAGATGCGTGGAATGGCATCTTTGGAGGCTTGGCAGCAGGCGCTGCGCTGGGGTTGAGGATGGGCAAGATCCCTGTGGGCGTGGGAGCTGCATTCGCCCTGGCAGCCACCTCTGTGGCGGTGGATACCACGGGTGGACACCTCGTGGGCAGAGGGCTAGTAGATGACAACGCCACGCCGCCCCATGCGATCTACCCCTACAAGACCTGAGCGCAGTGCGGTAGACCTTTGTGGGCAGCCCCGTCCGCACCAGCAGGGTACGCCCCTGCAGGCAGCGGATCCCAGGCATGCAGGCTTGCGGACAGTTCACCAACCTGCTAAGGCCCTGAGCAGCAGGCTGTGTTGGATGCACCCCTGGACCCTTATAGCTTAAAGTCCGGCCCCACAACTTCTCCAGGTGTCATGGCCTATTGTGAGCTGTGCAGCAGATTCAGGAGCAGAGGGCCCTGCAGCAACAGCCCACATCAGATGCAGCTTCAGGCCAGTCTGTGAGCTGCAAGTGGCATTGCAACAAGGGGGATGGCATGGACGCTGTAAACGCCCATCTGACAAAGCCTGAGAGACCAGGAGGCTTGCTGGCATGCATGAGGGAGAGCCTCGAGAGATGAAACACACATGATGAGAGGTACAGCCTCGGCTACAATAACTCTACTGGAGTCTCCACCTCTAACTCCATGCGTGCTTGTCAGGGGATTGTCCGGATCTTGGACGCCCATGAGGATCAGAGCCTTCTGCGCAGGCTTGTTAGTATCTCTCTGTGGTGTGGTGTTCCAGTATTTCCTTACAGTCTTATTGCATCGAAAATGCAATTAAAATGCTGGCAGCGATCTGAAATAACTACTCATGAGATACTGGGCAGCATGATATCATGGCGGCTCCACCGTTATACATGCCTGCATTTGCATGGCAGGCATATTCTATAGCCTGAGGCTGTCAACCTGATCAGACACTGTCACAAATACTGCAGCACACGTGTAGCTATAGCTTTGGTGCTGCATCCCAGCGGCTGCATGCTAATCCACATGTCAGCTGGCGTTCTACTCTTGCCTTGGCATGCAATATTTGTATGACCATTTCCGGAAACAAGGCCCCCTTTGAATGCATGTGTCCCAAGGCAATGACCTTCACAGCTTCTCAGCGCTCGACAATCACCCTGTGCACTATTTCAATAGACAGAAGCAATGGCTACCGATGCTACCAGACCTTCAAACGACCAGGTGCGGCTGCGGCAAGACTCTAAGGGCAGGCGTTCGCAGCATGCAGTGGGCTGTGGGTCGTACATTATACATGCCTGACACTCACCCAGGCCGCGCGCCAAATGAGGACCTCGGTACTTGGACCTCTACCAGAGGACGCCTCCTGAAACCAGGTGCTCTCTAATACGGCGCACATGGCTGCAGCGCTCAACAAAATGAAGGGCGCCTCTGCTTCTAAGTGCAAATATCGGGCTGACTGACTACTTCACTTGGCCACTGCTTCTGAATGTGAAGGGCGGGCAGACGGACTGACTACTTCACGTGGTGGCCTCTGCTTCTAAATGCGGAGGGCGGGCGGACTGACTGCCCCGCTCAAGGGAGGCTGCTGCTAAATGTGGAGGGCTGACTGATTCACTGACTTTGGAGCTCTTTGAATTTACTTCCCCCATACCTACCAGACGTCAGATTATTAGGTGGCAGGGCAGCATACTTCAGAGCTCTGCATTTGCAGAAGGCCGCTGCTGTGGCCAGCTCTGTATGGTACAGCTGCGTCTGACCTTACCCTCTGCCTTGAGCACCCATGCAAGCCCAGCCTGCGCACTCTGCTGGGACTGTCTAATCAGGCGCTGCCACTGTGCAGTCGCCACAAAGCGCCGCCAGGCCAAGAGTGCAAAGGCGCAAAAGAAAGCGCCATGCAGCGTGCTCTGGAAAAGAGGCTGTGCGGCACCTCTCTTCCTGTTGCTCCTCGTGCATCACCCTGTTTGCAGAACCCCATGACTGGCGGTGCAGCAATGGACTCAGGCTCCTGATGCCCCGCCACAATTTGGGCTTGCATTGTGCGTGACTACAGCCTGTCGCAGATAATTGCAGCACACCAAGTGTGCTTTTATTGTGCTGTCTTCTGAAAGGTATACTTCGCCAATACCATGAAATGCCCAGTATTGCTGCGCGCACAGCCCTGTGTGCGATAGCAGCCTGGCAAACAGCTGCAGGCACTCTGTAGAGAGTGGCACAGAATGAAGCTCGCTGAAAGAAGCTGGAAAGAATACCAGGCACGGTGCGTTGCTTCTGACTGATGCTGGCCCATGGCTTGCAGTGCTGAGAGCCTACTCTGCAAAATAGTTCAGAGCATTTGGAGTATCATGACTGCTGCAGTATCGGTGCAGAGGCCTCACTCCTGACTCATTCAAGCTGTCAGGTAGAGCGCTGCTAGGCACAGCTGGCGCTCAGCTGCCGGCCAACGCCATGCTGAGCCTATGCGCAGAGCCGGGGAGGCCTCACAGTTCTGAAGGGCCCTTGAGACGCTTCCCTGTTCCAGCGGCCTCGGGAGACCCGGCCCTTGAGGAGGCGCCTCATTTGGGAAAGATCTGGCCGGTTACCAGGGCCTGGCGGTCCACCCAGGCGACGCGCATGCCATAGTTGACGCGGCCGAAGTTGGCCTGCTCCTTCACGAAGCGCTCCTTCAGGATCCTGCGCTCCTGGTGCGTCAGCAGCCGGCCTTCCCTCTCCTCTCCCGTCTCCAGCATCTGCCTCCTCAGGGCACCCTCCTGCTGCCTTGGCGAGTCCTGCGGGCCATGCAGTTGTCAGAGGTCGCTCCTAGACTCTCTGTCTTCCTGACGCTGTGCCTGCTCTAGAGTAAGACAGGGGACATTCAGCTGGATCTCCCACGGCCGCCATTGGAGAGGCCGTAAGCAGAGCACACATAATAGCCTGCTACCTATCGCTTAGGCTGTCCAAATCGTACGGATGCCATTTCACATGCCGCAATGCTGTGTAGGCTACAGAGGCTTGAGACGCACCTCGTCAGGGTCGCCAGATCCTGGACTTTGAAGACCCCTGTCGTGAGATTCCAATACATACCCTGGAAGCCCTGGGACCTGTGTTCACAGAGCAGGAATGCTCAGGAGATGCATGTGAGACACTCTGTGAGTGCCGAAGCTGCGTTCATACCGAGCAGTGATGCATGCTTTCATTTGGCAGTACTAGACCTCACCAATTTGGTGCTGTTACAGGGCAATCCCACCTTTAGGGTGGTGTAATCCTGCGGGATGTACCTGTCTGTAGCCATGAGCAGCAAGACGCTCAGCATGCTGGATCCCTAACTGCGCATTCCTCTCCACCTCAGATGTATCCATCTCCTGCATTTGACCCATGAGCTTTCTCAGGAAAAATGCCCTGCAGAATAGCGGTGACCACATCCTTCCATCCCTGCCATGGTAAAACCATTGCAATGACCCCACAGACAGCATGATAATCTCTTCTGCAGTCCGTGACATGCCCCTTTACGGATTGATCAGGGTCCCACCTGCATTTGCTGGCTACCACCAGGCCTCTCCAGAACGGACGCCGGCACAGCATTGCCCACAAAGGCCTGCAGGCGCCTCCCGGTGCTGAAAGACACCCCCGCAACGCCGCTGCCGCTTGCAGAACTCCCAGAGCGAGTCGCGTTGGTCCCGTTGCTGCCCGCTGTGCCCGCTGCGGGCCCTGGGGCGCGGCCAGCCGAGCTCAGGGATGCTGACTGCACGGGAGCATGACACATCAGCACCTCCACATGTAAACAGTACAGGGACTGCGGAATTTGACCTGAGAACGCTGGGCGCTATGCAACATCGCAGCTCTGGGGTGCAAGACGACTCATAGAGACACTTCTGTCTATGGAAAGTACCGCAGCCCTTCCGAGTCTTGGACAATCGCAGCGATAATCGGGCAGCTGCGCTGACAGCATGCACAATCTGCCAATAGTACAGCTGCCATAATGCATTCGCTTGAAGAGCAGATGCACATCAAATATGCTGGGAACCTAGTCAGTACCTTGACAACTTGGTTGAGGGACGAGGCAGCAGGTGCTGCCATGGGCGCAGGGCCGGGTGCATTGGCAGGTTGGTCATCCAGGCTAGGCAGCACCAGGCTTACGGGTATCAGCCTGGGCGGGTAGCTGACTGTGTACACAACCATGACCACATCCTGCACAACTTAGAACATTAGCATATGCTTGCTATTGCTGCAGCTGACAGAGACTAAGCCAAACCCTAAGGGCTATGCAGGGAAGAACTTGGTGCAGCCTCTCAGGCAGGAGGGTGAGGCACGTGAAATATCCTGGAACCAGAACAGGCTCATGAGTGAAGCTCTACATGGATGTAGTGGGCGAGCCTGAAAGGCATTGAGCCATACATGACCAGCCTCCAACTGACCCAGAACATATCAGTTAGTGCAGAGAGCACATAACATTGACAAAAGAGCTGGGCCAAGCAGTCAGAGCAGGGACAAGGGATGAGGGCAGTGCCTACCTTCTTGGCATCATAGAGAAGCGCAGGGTAGTGGAAGGACCCCTCGGGGTCGTCCTCTATCAGCGCACCCTTTGTCCAAGTCAGGCCGCCATCAGTTGAGGTTGCCAGCCTCAGGGGTGAGCGCTTGCTTGGCGAGTCGTTGTATGCCACGACCAGCGTGTTGTTTGGGAGGGCAATCGCATCCAGCTGCAGCCAGAACCCAGTCATCAGCTCTTCAAGTCCTTATGTGGCTGTCTAGCTGGCTGTTGTCAACCCCAGTAGCACAGCAAGATTCTTGACACTGGAATGCATAAGAGTCCCCAATAATAAGGTAAAGCGCGGAATAGGCATAGCTGCAACAGGACAGCACGCATTTGTTTTCGCAAGAATTGGCAATGCAGCGGAATCAGCAGCACTCACCCTGCTGTTAGGGTTTGGCAGGGTGCTGTTCTGGGGGAAGCTCCAGGTCTTGCCCTCGTCTGTGGACCAGCTCTGCATTGTGGTGCCTGTTCGGGTGCGGAACAGCTGCACATGCATGTCGGTGCCATTGCTGGGGCTGCTGTAGCGTGCAATGGCGTTCTCAATCATCCATGTCGTGTTTGTCTTGGGCACAGCCGCCTCAGTGAAGGTCTTGCCCTGCATGACCAAAGAAACAAGGTCACAGATCATCTGGTGAATAGATGAGGAGCGGATGATTGAAGTGCCCACAACATCACAGCGACGTGAGCATTGGTGATCCCTCTGATGACATGCTGTGCAGTTGCGCAGCATTCTAAGACTAGCACAATGACGAGGGCCTCCAGAGGCAGATACTGCTGCCTACAGTGAGGTCAGGACTCTCAAAATGATATCGCGCCCTATGGGGTGTCTGATTATTTGCCAAACAGGCTGAGTAGCATGCAGTGGATAGGCCGGATGTATCAGAGGTCTGTCAAAAGATGCCTAGGTGCAAGTGGAGGCTGTTCATTGTCCTTATGCTATCAGCAAAAGCTAACACTCAGTGAGCGTAGGGTCTACAGCTTCACCGGCTGAGAACTCTGCATACCTGGTCATCTGAGAGGAGGACTCCAGCCACGCCATGCAGTGCCTTGGCGCTCTTGGGGACAGACTGACAGGGCTGCCCGCCCCCAATCTCCCTCCAGATGGGCAGCAGCCAGCTCCCGTTCCTGGTCAGGCTCACACCGTTGCAGCTCAGCTTGGCGATGCCGCCGTCCGTGCTGTATGGGATCACGTCCTGCGCAAGCATTTATGGATGCTCAGTAAGCTGCCACCTCAGGTGTCAGCGCATGGCAAACGTGCCATCTATCACTGACAGGAGCATGTGACCACAACAATTCAAATCAGAGAACTGCCGGCAGCGCTGTATGACTTTCCACAACGTACCTTACTGGCTTGTAGTCTCAGCCCATGACCTCCATGCACAGTCTTGTCAGCTGACGATTCCCACTCCACAACCACAGTGCTCAAAGAAAGCAAAATCCAACTCCAATGGCGTCGACAAAGAAAACAATGTGCCAGTGGGGACATGTGGCTCACCGTGGCATTGCTCCAGGTCTTTCCATTGTCTGCAGACGTGCTGTAGAGCAGGTCCCCCCCAGGTGCCCAACCAGTGCCCCCCTCTGTCGGCAGCTGGCATGCTGCATGTGATTTGGAGTACCACGCATGCATTGTGTCATTCTGTGCAGGCGGCACATGAAGTCAGCGCACAGAATGCCAACTAGCGCAGCATGGAGGTGCCATGCAGACTCCTCACAGCATTCCCAAGGGCCCATGACAGGCCGTCTCAACGCGTTTTCTTCACTTGCAAAATCCCAACACTCACACTGCATCACCAAGTAGGAGCAGCACATAGGAAAGATGTCATGACAATGCTGCTGCAAGGGTGCAGGCCATCTCAACAGGCCGCACCGCATGGTGCTACCACCAGACAGCAGAGAAGACTGCATCTGAAGGCTGTGATCATGCCCGCCTCTACAAGAATACAGTTGCAGGGAGCATACAAGTCTTGAGCGGGGAAGGTGAAACAAGAGGTGGGCAGGCCGCACCGTCGAGTACACAACGGGCCCCCACAGAGGCAGTGTGTCTGGGGACGGAATCATGGCCTCTGTGCGCCCCCAGGTCAGGCCTGTGTCATTGCTCACAGCCCAATACACGCTCTGCCCCTGAGCTCCCTCAAACCACTTTCCCACGCCCTGTACAGCAACACCACAAAGTTGCATTGAGCGATTTGGCAGGGTAGCAAGACATGATCTACGTGAGGAATGTCTACGATGACCAGTATGCCCATCCAGTATTGAAGCGGATCTTTGCAGCCTTTATGGCTGCGGGCTTTGACCTCACGGCTTTTATACGTGAGCGAACTTCGGAGGGTCACCAAACGCCCCAACCCTCTGCACCTGCCAGTCTGCAGGTGTAGAGCCATTGGACAGTCGAGCCTGCCTGGCTGGAGCCATCCCTGGAGACGA
The DNA here is from genome assembly GCA_963930925.1 of Coccomyxa viridis. Classification (NCBI taxonomy): domain Eukaryota; kingdom Viridiplantae; phylum Chlorophyta; class Trebouxiophyceae; family Coccomyxaceae; genus Coccomyxa; species Coccomyxa viridis. Next base: position 203,980 of record CAWVOJ010000014.1, on the reverse strand, counting down.
CCTTTCTCTGAGGGGTGTCATGAGACTGTCAATGCTGTACCTGCCACTGCGCAGAGATGGAGCCATTAGGCATGTGCGCCAGCGTGGCCATGTGGTTGTATCTGAGGCGGGGCTGGTACGATCTGGGCACGTCACTGGTGAAGCTGTTCACGCTCCCATTGCGGCTTCCCTTTCCCAGGTCCACTGCTGCCGGGTCCAGGATGCTGAAAGGGTTCCTGTAGACCCACCTATGCACGCAAACAGGGCAAGTTAGACATGTGGCCAGGGGACAGGGGCTGAAATTCAAGTATTGTCATGTGCATTCTACCTGGTGTCCAGCCAAGCCCTGGCTCTCATCTGCAGGGAAGCTGCAAGACACAGCTAGCCCCAGGACCAGTATCTCCACACTCTTCTGGGCTTGTGACAGGGCATATGCAGTCCCTAAATAACGTTGGCTACTGCTCTGTTTATCTGGTCTCCTTAACCCAGTCAAAAAGCCGTGTAACACACAGCGGATGTGCCCTAGCCGTTGGTCTCTCGAGATGCGAAAGTGTAGAAACGCTAGCATTTTCAAAGCGTTTGCACTATACATACTATGTGGGCTCCTATGGTGGTTCTTTGCCTGTATGTGCATGCACCTGAGTTGCCCTTGCCTGAGTCACGCTTGCAAAGACCTTGCTATGCCAATTGCATCGTTGGCCATGCGCAGCAACAAGATGGCACGTCTATCCTCCCTGAATAAAAGCGTTGTATTGACGCCAAAGCTCATGCAGCTTGGAGATGAAAGAAGCTCTCTTTACTTTGTACCTGTATGTCACATCTTGAGCCCTGCCCGAGTCCATCATCGCGGCTAGCGAGGCTGACAAAAGCAGCCATCGCAGCCACATGCTGTATCTTGACGTCGGCACAAGCGAATGCACTCCAATGACACCTGCCGCTGTGCTATTGTCTCGGTCCCGCTCCGGGGCGCTCCGGGGCTCCAATAATCTCCCCTTGGTCTCTGATGATGTCGCAGCCTGTATCCCAGACCAATAGACGTCACATGAGCGATCAACATCGATGATGCATGTCTGGAGGCAGCAGCTTCCCTCTATGTGTGCGACATAACCAGTGCACGCTCAGGCTCTCCAGGAGCGATGCCCCCCAGTCCGGCATAGGCTAAGACGCGCTCCTGTTTTGCAACACATCAAATGGGTCTCAAGCCAGCAACGACAAGCGAGTGATGCACTCAGAAACCCCACCACTGGAAGCCACTCGCAGCCCGTGCCCCAACTCGCGCTCCCAGAGCCCCGCTGGGACGTTCAGTGATGCTGTCAGGTTGGTAAGCACCAGCGCAGGAGATGCAGTGTAATGATCACCGGCGGCTGCCGATGACAAAGCCGAGTTGTGTTGATGCGCCCCAAAAAGATGCCTTTGCTCACAATAGAAGCTCAGGACCGAGGGCCGTAGAGCACGTACGGTCTGGACAAAAATGGCCCACTCGCAACCTGTGGCAGAGCTGCCAATAATTGCTTGCGACAAGTCCTTTAAGACTCCTTAGAGCATTTTCCAGCTGTTCTGCGTTACGATGGGCGCTCCGAACAGGTCTTCACGCTGCCCGAAACGCTTTGGACTCGTTTCGGAAGTGAGACGGTCACAGCCTTACCATGAGTACTGACGCCCCATATCGATCCAAGATTGTACCTAGAGAATTTCAGATACAGAGGTATGTCGAAAGTACATCATCGCGTATGACATCGCGAGAGTGCCCCTGCTGGGCAGCGTCAAAGGGCGCGAATGGGCAACTGCGAAACACCCAAGTAAGCGATGTGCAACGGTATTCTTCTGTTATTTGACACACGTGAAGATTTTGGGGGCAGTATCTCAACGATACATCCCTGTGGGCGGACCAAGGGCTTCCCGTGATGATGCGTGTGATGGCACACAGCAGCAACGTGCTGCTGCGTGCCAACGTGATGCCCCCTCGCTCAGATCTCCATTGATGTAATCTACTCACCCTTATGTAGCCCGCATCGATCTCACTACTTATGCCAACCATGCTTGTAAATTCAAACTGCGCCGATGCCCAAGCTCGTCTCGCTGCTGCTGCGGGCTGACTCATGTGCCTATACCGCGACCCGCAGAAAAGCCATGTGATAGAGAAACACCACGTTTGTCGAGGATTCCATTGCGCTCGTATGTCACGTTGTACGAGTGATGCGATTACTGAAGGCTGTCCAGCGCAAACTCCTGCGCAGTCCCGTTTGGCAGCAAGCAATCACAGACAGTGATCAAGCACTTCGGCGACGACCGTCATAGACAGTGAATGCTTCCCGCTCGCTCCTGGAACATTGCATACGAGCAGGCATAGCAATCACATGGTTCCGCGGCTGTGGTGTATATATCCTGACAAGTAACAGACAGACTTCCACAGTGTAGCCCAAGCTGAAAGCAGGGGTGTGAGCACCACCTAGGTTCTGCTGGTCAGCGCTTTCCGATGTGCTCATGCTGCTTCAGCTGACAGATTGTTGCGCTTCGACAATGTTTTGGCTGCATCTGAATGGCCGTGGTGCCCCGGACCCCTTTAGTCCAATACTTCACAGTGCAACAGATTCCTCCAATGCTGATGCAGCACTGTGTGCTGCAAGCTTTTTTTCATGCTCAGCTGCGTAGAACGCATACATATCGTACACATGCTTACAACTGCAGCGGTCCCAAAGGGCGGCTGCTCTCTTCCAGAGGCGTGCTCGACTCAGACTGCCGTTGCCCTGCGTAGCACGAGTTGGGCTACTTAGAGCAAGCTTTTGGTGCAAGATAAGGTGTGCGTTGGAATGTGCCAGGAGATTCCATGCCCTTGCCTGCCAGCTTTTACTGCTGCAAGGGAAAGCTGCTTGCACGGAAGCTGCTTGTCAGTGCGCTCATCATCTGATGGTGCCCAGGCATTTGTATGTTTGCAACAGTACTAGGATAGATCAGATTACATCTCTTCCAGCCACGGATACCACCAAATGCCAATGGGTCTGTGATCCAAAAGGATGAACAGTGGGTCAGGACCATACAGATCCAGCCTCACCTCTCTGCTGCGCTGCAATGCGCCTCTCCAGGAAGGCTGCGCAGGGCCTGGCACCCGCCCTGTTTGCCTCATCCAGGGGTGTATTACCCCAGCGGTCTGTCACATTGATGAACGCTCCGCCCTCCTCCACCAGCAGCCTCATCTGCGGGCACTTCCTAGGCTCAATGCAAGATCTTGTGTCGCTTTTCCGCAGTGCAGCTTTGCTTGGCCCTGCAGGGAGTGGATTCTCCTTCTCCTAATCATGTGAGCCACACTCCTGCCCATGGAGGTAGAGAATTCAATGTTGTCCGCACAAACAGACGACAGAGCACTCTCTTTTGCCTGAAAGCGCAGCTTCAGTCTCTTTAATCTAAAACAACACTTCAGTGGTCGTGCTGCGCCTCTTGGCATCAGCCTCGCATGCACCGCCTCGCATGCCTCTTCAGGCAAGTGAATAGGCGAAGGCGCACCGCAGCAGTGTTGCCTTCAGCAGCAGCAATGTGCAGGGCGGTCCGCTTGTCATAGTCTCCCGCGTCAGCAGCTGCGCCGGCCCTGATCAGACGCCTCAGCAATGGCAGGTTCCCCTCAAAGACGCATGTGCAGAGCTGCGCTCCCATGGCTATCCTATCCTGCTCTCGCCCCAGCCTGCAGAGTGTGTGGGTGACCACCACTCAAGCACTGACTCTCATTACTTATGGAGGAGCGCTGACAAGAATGCGTGCAACCTACAGAAATGCAAAAGCCCATGATATTGCCACTGTAGTCACAAGGTTAGATCAGGCAGGTGGTCAGAGGGGCGACCCACGTGGCACCCTGACGCGTCAGCAGCTCGATGATGTCAGAATGGCCGGCCACGCAGGCCTCCAGGAGGGGGTTGCGCTTGAGATTGTCCCGGAGCATGACGTCAGCGCCCGCGCTGATGAGCGCAACGGCCACGTCAGCATGACCCTTGACAGACGCCAGCATCAGCGCGGTGCGACCGTCATAGTCAGCACTGTCAGCGGCAAAGCCTTGCTGCAGCATCTGCAGCATCCCATACTTGTAAGCGCAGAGTCATGCGTGCTGTCCTTAGGCGGGCAGGATGCCGCATCGGCGCCGTTATGAGTCTCAGCCGGCTGCTGTTGGCTGTTGGCTTGTGGCATCATGGCGTCTTTCAAAGAAACCTCCACCTTGGTTGTATGCTCAGAGGCTGACAAGCCTTTGCAGACGCAAGGGTAGCATGGTACGCACAAGCTAAGAGGGCAGGACTGCCGAACATAGATAAATCATAGGCACCCCAATGAGCATGAAAAACTCCTGCGCAGACTGACCTGGCGGATCTTGGCCACGTCGCCTGAGCTGGCAGCGTGCAGGAACTGGTTGGTCCTCTCAGCATCCTGCCGCGCCAGCGTCTGCTGAACAACCGTGCGCACCCGCAGCAGATTCGCCATGGCCTGCCGTAGATCACAGACATGAGTCATCACAGCTTACGTCTAAGCCTAGGCAACTGCGGTCAATCTAAGGACACTCACTCAGACACCTCCTGTCCATAGGAACTCAAAGGAAGGTGCAAGAGAAGCCCTCTGTGGCAGCAGCTGGTGGCGGGATGAATGTGGGTGCAGCAAAGCCTACTCTTTGCAAGAGGGGTGCAGGCTACTGCAATCATGCGAAGGCGAACCCTTCCAGGGTCAATAAAAGCAAACAAGAATAGGAGAGGATCAGACCTGCTCCTGCCTATGCGTCAGCCCTGGGATGCTGCTGACATAGCGCTGGCCGCTCCCGTTTGTAGCCTGATGCTCTGGGTCCCCCCGTCTCTGCTGCGAACCCCTACCCCGCTCGCTGGGCTGGCCGGCTTCAGACCTGCACCACAATCACACCAGAGTCTTGCCACCTTCCGGGATGGAAAGGCTATCATACCCAAGTGGCTGAAGGGGTTGCACGGCAAGACTGCATGGCTCAGCTTCACTCCAAGACTGCAAGGGCCTCAGTTGCAGGCGTCTCAGCAACAGGCAAAGCACACGGAGGTGAGATTGGAAATTTCCAGGCCAGTCAAGGACTATATGGTCAGCATAGTCAGATAAGGCCGCTCAAGCATCATGTAGAGCCTTTCTCACCTGGGGCTGCTGCTGGTGCTGCTGTGCATCTGATCTGGAGGCGGGCCCTTAGCCGCAGCCTCAGCGAAGGGGGTCTGGGGCACCTGCGGCTTCGGAGGCTCATAAGCTGCTGCCGGCCTCTCTGACTCCTGAACATCTGTACCAGCAAAGCATTTCTCATACATCCGCCTCGTCTTGCAAGCAAAGGAGCTTTGAGGCATTCAAAGCTAAAAGTGCTGCTCAAAGTCGGACGACCTGTGAGAGGCTTCCTGATCCGTGCTGGCCCACAGCACTATTCAAATCACTTAGCAAAAAGCGAGTGCAATGATTCAAGAAGAAGCAGATGTCCGCTAGAGAACTTTGAATGTCAAGATAGGACGACGGAGACACGCGCGGCTGGTGAGCTGCCGGCAAAGTTGCTCTGTAAGATTGCATACCATCTGAGAATCTTGCTCGCTGCTTATTGGGATTTGCTTTCCCTTTCCCCCGCACGCCAGAGGGCTTGACGGAGGACGCTGAGTCATCTGGCGGCCGCGGCGGTCTCCCAGGGCGCCCCTCCTCGCCAGCTGCTCTGAATTGTTGCAGGCTTGCCTCTGATGCCACGCTCTGCAGTTTGGGGCCCTCTGAAAACCCTGCACAAGAAGCAGAGCTATGCCTTGTGATGGGTTATAGCATTATCCTCACACATCCCTCAGCCGCTCTACCGCACCTCCTGAAGAACATCCCCCATCCTGGCATGAGGATTAGGCGAGAGGGCAGCTCTCAGAACGAGATCACTTGGAGATGCGTGCGAAGTTCCTCAACCCTTACCTGCTTGATCGATGCAAGCATAGTTCAGGGTAATTTGCCTAAGGGCATTTGCATGGTAGCCCGAGGGCGTAGAGTGCAGGCTAAGACCAGTCCACACAGGCTGCTGAGCGTGCGCCTGTGAGTTGAGAGCGCACCGTCCTTGTCATCGTACAGGGCGCCTTCCACCATCTCGGGGGCGGCCCACTTGAACTTGAGGGAGGAGGGGATGCTGGGCTGCGTGTGCAGCATGATGGTGTTGTAGGCGTGCTGCCCGCCGCGGCCGCGGAACTCGTTCTGTACCATCTGCGCAGCCCAGGCACAGTCTCAGGAGCTACTCATACATCTCCTTATCATAGTGTACGTATGCCTGTTATGGCGAGCAGCATAATTGAACATGCCAGTCTCCTTCATGTTTAGAAGATCTGCATCGGAAGCATGCTGCACACTGCGCATAAAGAGGTTTTCCAATGGGGGCACATTGAGATCTACCCATATATGTGGATTCTTACAGGATGTATAGATCAGAGAGCCTTTCGCACATGCAATGCACTCCTTGCGCATGCAGCACACGAGTGGGCATGTGCGGGTTCAGAGGGCACCTCTTGTGCTCTAGCGAGCAGGTTGGTCAGGATGGCGCGTGCTCCGATGGGGAAGGCCGCTGCGATGGAGTTGTAGGCGATCCTGGGCACCACCAGGATGCGGCACACGCTGACCGTGCGCACCATCTCCAGCTGCGCGATCTCTGTGAAGAAGGCGACCTCGCCCAGGGCATCCCCGCCTCCGCACAGGGACCTGTGGCATCACCCTCTCATTCTTTCCGCCCTCGACATTGGCCTGCCACGTATGGTCTGGTGCAGACCTGGCAATCTATGCTGGTCAGAACGCCCTGCAGCCATTCCACTACCACAGCACTTTCGAGAGCATGACCACCACCAAATAGAGACTGAGTAACATCTTCATGGATGAGCTGGCTTGAGCAGCTTGCAGGGTGCACATGTCAGTCTTGCCCTCTGGGACTTGAGCCTCTTTGGCTGCCTGCTCACGGGGCATGTCTTGCGGGGCAAAACGTCCAGTCTCACCTGGCATAGCCGCCGCGTATGCTGTTGTGGCCGTCTATATCAATGGACAGCTCCTCAGAGGTCTCCTCGAGCCCCGGCCTCAGGATTTCACACATTCCGCCCACAAGGATCATGAGCTCATTGATGGAGTCCCCCTCCGATAGTATCTCCACCTGCAGGACACGCATGCTGCACACCTCGGCTATACGTAGCCGACCAGCTCTCTTGCTTGCAAATTGGCGGCTTCCATGGCAAGGCGCAAGAAAGGCACTTCACACACCGATTGCATGCCGAGCAGCGCTTCAGATTGGGGCAGTCCAAGTGCGCACTGGATCAGCTGCTCTATGATCAGGTGAGGAAAGAGGATGCACGGGGGCCTGCAGGGGCGTGCCTGGGGCATGAAGAGCTCTATCCTGGCAACGCCCAAGATGGCGTCAATGAACTTCTGGCGCACGCCCTTGAACAGGTACGCCATGCGGACCTGCCTCAGATACAGGTGCCGCAGAATGCGCCTCCTGATAGTGGTTGGGAAGATCACCAGGACCTGCACATGCGACCCACGATGTCATTGGACACCGGCACCAAGGCACACAGCATCTCCTAGTTTGAGGGCAGAGAGCAACACACATTGAAGCATTACGCATCTTCCACCTGTGCGACAATTCTAAGCAATTGCAGCTGGTGCTCAAGGTGGATCAATGCGCATAACAGAAACAGCATGAAATGGGACATTTGGGGCAAACCTGCTCATCTGATGCCTCCTCATTGTTGAAGTGCAGGCGCAGGTGAGACTGCATGCTGTCATTGAGGTCCTGCACCACCAGTATAGCAGGTGGGCTCCTGAGACCAATGTCTAGGGGCCGTTCCTTTGAGAACCGTTTGTCAGCGCATGTGAAGTTCAGAGCTGCATGTGAGTCAAACATGAGGACAGCCCTGCCAGAAGTAGGAGACTGTTAGCAGTAGGACAAAGCTGCCTGGTATGAGTGGCAAGGGACACTCACCGGAGGGATCTCATTCACTTTGATATAATCCTTCAGGTGCGTGGTCAAGTCCCGGTAGCGCCCTGTGCGCTCGTCATGTTTGATCACGATGAGGGTGATGGTGCCCAGGACGTAGGCCCCCAGGGCAAGGTTGAAAAACATGTAGATTGTGGCCCAGACAGCTTCCGCAGGGTTGGCGGCTGACAGGTCCCCATATCCTACGGTAGCCAAGGTGGTGATGGCCCAGTACAGTGCAAAGATATACCTGCATGCCATGTCAGATGCCCATGTTCAGCTGCATGCTAGGAGCCTGAGCAGCAATGCAGCGGGCTGTCACATACGGGCAGCTTGCTCCCTTATAAGTCTATGTGTACATCCTACTCAGCCATGTGCAAGAGGCCCTGTCATGTACAGGCAATAGAAGCAGCCAATCAGGGCCCCTGCATGATGTCTTTCTTTATGTATCTCAGCGCAGCTGGATGCTAAAGCAGCTGCATGCTAATACAGCCAATACTCATAGTGCTTTGCAGTACCTGAGAATGCTACAGCGGGGTATAAGGGGTTACCTGACAGCTATGGGCATATCTACAACGTCATCGAAGTGGCGGCCAATCCAGGTGTCCTGATCCAGACCGTACTGGCTGGCTATGAAGTAGAAGGTGCAGGCAGACCAGTGGGTCACATACAGAACATACTGCGCCACACACAAGGCGCTCAGACCACCACAGTGGGAGACACATTGCTCCCTTGGGCAGGAAGCATTTGTTCAGGCCATTTGCAAAGCCTGCTTCCAGATAGTTCTGCCGGAACTGCTCAAGATGCACTAACATCATGAAATGCTGTGTGGAGAAACGAGGGTTTGGGCGTGATGCCATGGTGTGCTCAGACAATCAGGAGAAAGGGGCGTTTAGCTGGTCCAAGTTGACTAGAGGGCAGTGAGGGTGTAAGGGTGCATACCACTAGATTTCTGACAAGGGTCACCCAGAGCAGGGACAGCGTGAGATTGTACTCCAGATGCTCAAAGAACCAGCGCACTCTGTACAGACGGATCTGCGTAGCACCATGCTATCTCATTGTTTGCCCCATCAATAAGTCACCCAGGATGTCTTCTCATACATACGTCGCATAGAATATTACCGCCCCTGGGAAGCAGGCTGAGCAGAATAGCACATGCCGGTGCCGGCACATCAAGGGTCGTGTGCAGGACAGTGCAGTACAGGTGAGAAGGCCTCTCACCAGTCTGAGCAGTCTCAGGAGGGGGACTCTGGCCACAAGGCTGCTGCCCGCATGAAAGTCTCCTAGCACCAGCAGCGCCAGGTAGTCCCAGGGGATCCAGGCAGCCAGGTCCCACCAGAATCTCGTCCTGCATGTGCAGCACGCCCAGTCTGAAAGAGGCTGAAGCCACGCAATGACATATTCATTGGGTCTTCAACTGCACAAGACTTTGCTTCCGTGACTTACTCCCTACCCACTAGTGCTCAGCCTCTGCAGATGCGGAACACAAGGCAAGGCGGTGGGGCCTGACGCCAATACATGCTGTTGCCAGGGACTCGCAAACTACTTCTCATGGTCCCTCAACAGAATGCTAGCCATTTCTTTGCGAGCCTGACGAGCTTGTTTGCGGACCAGCTGCGAGCATCCTCATGAAATTGGTCATCAATGTGTTTGACAGATACTGAGTGGTCAAGTACCTGCGGTAGTTCTTGGCCGTGAGAGCAGGGTCAGTCACGAGGGTCTCATTCTCCTGGAAGGCCACGCGGAAGCTGATGAGGATGTCCACGCTGAACAGGAGGTGCAGCAGCAAGAAGATGTAGGACGCCACCATTTCTGGAGAGCTGCAAGTCCAAGACACTCTAGTGAGCACTCCACTTGCCCTGAATGCTCTCACGCGCATTGTGTGGCATTGCAGAGCGTTACTGTGCCTTCTGGCAGCAGCACTGGTTGAAGATCTGCCTTGTACACTCTGCTCAGCCTCAGTTCCTCTGTCCCTTAGCATCGTGCATAGCTGAATCATGCATAGGTCCATACGTACGAGCGCACATCTTATTCCCAGACGTTCCACAGTACATTGCACAATTGCTCGAGAGGGAGGGTGATGCATGCGTAGCAGTACTGCCCAGACTTGACGGATGCTCACGCACAGTGTGGGGCATGGGAGGCTTACTAGCGCTCTGCATGGGGCAGGAAGGACACCACCCATGGCTCATAAAATCCGGTGAATCCCGCAGCCGCTATGGTGATTCCCCACCACACGCAGTACCTGCAACCATCATTGCCAACTGTTGTAGAGCAGGACAGACCAGTCCAGAAAGACCAGTCTTAAAGGCACTCTTGCCCTACCAGGCTGATCGGCCTGTTGCAACAAAGCCCATTCAGCCTTTCAGCTCCTGGTGATGTAACCATCAATGCACCTTGTGTATGTAGGTGTCGTATAGCCTCTGGTCTGACCTGTGGATGCAGCTGCATGTCTGTGCACCTGGTGCAAAGAGCTGTAATGAGCAGGGAGGGAGGGGACTGGAAAATTGTGAATTGTCATGCATATAGGAGGCCTGCTCACCAGTCAGCATCAGGGTCAATGATCCATCTTGGGATATAGGGCTGTTCACTGGGGTTTTGGCTTCTCCTCTGCAAAGGTGAGGCGTGAATGAAAGTACATCATGAAAGAGCACTGCTCCAAAAGGTTGGCGTGCAGCAAGGTATTCTCAGGTGCTGCTGAGAAGCAGATTGGACAGAGCTGCAGGTAGATACTATCAAGAATGTTGTTCTGCATCTCTGCAGACAATGCTCATTACTATGTCAGGAACAAAGGACGTCGTCAGGGCATACCCGCTCTAAACCCTTGACGGCCGGCAGACAGTGGGCATCTGATGATGCCGATACAAGCGGCGTTGTGAGATCATTGGCTGATGAATACTTGCGACGGCCTAGGCTGTTGTCCCCAGACATGTTCCGAGAGGTCGCTCCCTACATTTTGGCCTATACGAGAGGCGTCCTAGGGGTCTAAGTAGCTCTGCCCCTACTGCAACAAGAGCTGCTCCTTGATACTTTGACAGCCTCGACACAGCTCTACCTACCAAATGGCCAAGCCCTTATCTACTGCAAAGCAAGAGGGTTTTCCAGCATCGGATTGCGTATGAGAAGGATATCGCAGCACCAGAGCAAGAACGAGAGCCAGAAGCTAGTGCAGATGGCTTACTATCTGTAGGATATCCTCAGAAATGCCTGCCATAGCAGCTGTCCGGAGAAGCCTTCATGCCGGATTGATCATGTGACTGAGCATGTGCGCGGTGAGTCATTGCGTTTGGTACAATGTAGCCACGAGCTTTAATGGCACATTTCTGATCCGTATGGGCATCGTAGGATATTCCCAACCACCCATTTCTGCTGCCGTACTGTACAAGGCGCGGGCTTGGACGATCCTTGGCATTCTTGACTCATATCTGCCTGTTTTCTTCATAGCTCGCTGGGTGGTGAGGCAGAAGGAGTCGGCTTTAATTAGCCCCAATTAGCTCAGATATAAACACTGCAGGATCTGAAGTTGCATATACGGCTGGCGGGGCGTGAAAGACTGCGTTGGTACAGCACCACCACGTCGATCGACATTCGTGTATAGGTCAACTAGTGCTGTATCGCGGTTCACTTATAAGATCTTCAGGAAAGCATCATGGTTGCATCACAGCCCTTACCTCGCGGGCCAGACGTGGCAGGGGCACTGGCGCAGCAGAGATGCCACACATGGGTGGGGCATCAGAGGGCACACAGACGCAGCCAAGCTCTGAAAGGCACCCAAATAGCGCGCTGTACTCCCACAGGACGTCCTCCTCACATACTGACGGATGAGGAGAGCAAAAGGACGCAGCCATCTGCTGCAGAGAAGGCAAGTTGGTGCTCTCTGTTTGGTGCACCCGCATGACGTCCCAAATGTCAGGCAAAGCGCTCACGGCTGTCTCTGGACAGCGTTATACGAAAGATGGGTTGCCTGCTCGAGAATTGTAGGACATTGTCTGACTGCGGAGGGCTCTGGGTGCAGGGATTTGGGGTGACCAACACGCATGGGCCGCTCAGCGTAGAGGTGACAGAGGAGAGCCAGGCCACACAGGTTAAGCAGCTCCAGGTGCTGTCCAAGTCGCAGCAGCGCCAGATCCTGGAGCACCAAGAGGCCCTGGCGCGCCTGCATGCCATGATCCGAGAGACTCAACAAGCTCAGGTGGGCACATTGATCCTCTGAATGTCACACAGCCTTTGACATGATCTCGCATGCTTCTTTCGCAACTAATTACCACTACTGGCCTGGCCTGCATACTCAGTGTGTATCTCTGCAGGCTGCTCTCAGATTTTGGGCGCCATCTCTATGAATATGACGATATTCCACACGCAGCGCCCAGCCTCTGTTGTCTGACAGTGTATCATGATCATACTGTGCTGCAGCAACTAAGGTGCCGTGCATGTATGGGTGCAGCTGCAGCAGTCAGCGGTGGCGGTAGAGTCCAAGCAGAACGGCGCCGCGCGGCCCTTGAAGCCCTTTGACGCGCAGCTGCAGATCGGGGACCGCAGGAGCATTGGGCTCTATGATGCTCGCTTCCATTCCACCAGCTGGTGAGCCCCTGAAGTCTGGTGGCCTAGACAAGCTCCTGAATTTTGCATCCACTTCTGAAACTGTGCAGCAGTAGTCCTTGCCAATATGAAGCCTGCATCTGCCTGGAAGGTATGAGGCCGCCTATTACTGAGCCCATGAGCAACTACCACTGCATCACCATTTGCCCCTGAGGCCTTGTGTCAGACTCCTCAGACACAAGCTAGTGCTTGAGCGGCCTGCATGGTGCTGCCGCATCTCATTGTCATTGACATTGTCTACGTAGCAGGATAGATTCCATTCTGCAGCGGACAACTTCTCTTGCAGACGTCACGCAGTCCTTGGGGGATTGGATGCTGGTGGCTCAGGGTAGCACTATTGGAGCGTTGACTCATGAGTGTTGCGAATGATGTGCAGGGGCGCCACACCTCAAGACCACAGAGTCTTGCCCAAGCGGATCATCCTGGTCAGGCACGCAGAGTCGCAAGGCAACGTCGACCACTTTGCATACTCTGAAGTGCCTGATCCACAAATCTGCCTGGTGGGCACATCAGCCTGCAGCTCAGATCTTGTGGTGCATGTTCTATATGGCTCTGGAATCTTACCATATCGCCTTGTCTGCTGAGCCCCTCATCAGGGTCTCTGTTACTTACATGGGACTACGTGGGGCTCTTGCTGAGGGTGTGAAGCCTGTGAGTGTTGGTGTCAATGTCCCTAGTGCCCCAGTTGTTGGCATAGCCTGACCAAGCGTCTGCAATGCATTTTTGTGCCTCTCACTGTGCCAGTGTCTGCCATGCAGACGCCCAGAGGATTAGAGCAGGCGCATGCAGCGGGTGACAAGATCCGGGGGCTCATGGAGTCAGATGGGATCCCGTACAAGCTCTACTTCTACATGTGAGACCTCTGTTTGTGCCTGCAAGCCTGCGTGCCCATGGACGGTCAACCCAGTCCACAGTACACAGTGAACAGCAGAAGCGCTTAATCTATCATAATTGCAGCCATTTGCACAGTCACGGTGTTGGCATGCACTGCGATTGATAGGAAGGAAGTCATCATGTGCAAAAATGAGCTACCTTTGGAGCTGGCGCTTGGAGGGACCTGGATGCCAAGAGGTCAGTCCCGGTAGGTTACTCCGTCACAAGAGGATGCAAATTGACAACGATGGGCCGTGCAGGTCCCCGTACAGGAGGAGCTCGCAGACGACAGAGGCGCTGGCGAGCGTGTTTCAGGAGGACGAGATCGCCGGCTTCCAGGAGGAGGTGCAGCTGCGGGAGCAGGACTTTGGGAACTTCCAGGACCAGGAGGGCAAGAAGCGCGAGAAGGCAGAGCGCATGCGCTACGGGCGCTTCTTCTACCGGTGCGCCGTAGGCCAGCAAAAAGATGGTCAGATGCAGGACATGATTGCCCCATGCGTTCTCTTCAGGGGGTTTCACGGCAGAGCCCAGACAAAACACCTCATGATGTAAGCGCATGCAAAGCAGCTGAGAAATGCCTGACAATTCAGTGACAACAGATGCACGTCAGCAGAGGTTGAGAATGCTGAGACACTTATCCTGCGAGAGTCAAGGGCAGTCTTGGCCTGTTCTGCAGGTTTCCAAACGGCGAGTCGGGTGCTGATGTGTATGATCGCATGACCATCTTTGAGGACCACCTCGTCAGAGACATCAATGCGGGTGAGCTTCTCCTGGTCCGCTTTAACCTAATGCAACTTGACATTTAACGTCAGTGTCTGCCGCGTCAGGTGTCTCACAGATGCAACCACGGCAAACTCTCTCTGCCCCATGGTATCTGGGGCCATGGGCAACATTGCTCAGCGCTGCATGCAGGCCGCTACTCAAAGAATACATCGCTGGTGCTGGTGACTCACGGCTTGGCTGCTAGGATCTTCCTCATGCGATGGTTTCATTGGACAGTCGAGCAATTCATGGAGGTCTACAATCCGCCAAATGCCGAGGTACTGACTGCCCATCTACTGATACTGGTCATTGCCTGCCCATCTGCTGATACCAGTCGTTGCCTGACACAGGGATCCCAATGCTTCACATGTTGCCAACATGATGTTGGTGGTCGTTTGCAGGACATGTCAGCAAATTTCATCTGAAGCTGGTCTCAAGGCATTCTGTGGCTTGCGCAGCCTGTTGTGCTGGAGCGGATACCCAGCGAGGAGGCGTCCAAGCCAGGTGGCGGCTGCACCTGGGTGCACACCAAGGCGCTGTACCGCCTGACTCAGGAGTCCCAGGCCATCATGAAGGGCTGCTCGGACGAGATGTGCTCCACGTCAGCCATGCTGACCGGCGTCCGAGTCTCTGACTGGATCGATGAGGACTGACGTTGTGCTGGGCGCCACACCGGTCACGCCTTCACTGCTACGTGTCAGCTATTTATTGGGCGCAGGGAGCTGATGCTGCCGGAATGGCCCGACTTGTGCGTGACTTAGCATGCGTAGCGGTCTGCTTTGTTACCAATACATTTGTTCTAATCTCTTGGCCTGTCAGCTGCCCGTAGTGCAAGGGGCTGTACAGACCTATTCTTTTGGCCAGCTTAAGGTGTGTAGACCCTATGCGCATGGTAGGCACGCTGGCCCGGTGTCCATAGCTCCTCTTGGAGGAGCAGGCTCAGCAGAGACTAAGATTTCTGGCACTCCTACAGCACATCAAGCTGGACAGTCAGTCGAGCCAGAGGAGTGCCATGAAGCCGTAGAACCCAATAGAACATTTGTTATCTGCAGAACCTCAAGAGATCACATCCTTCTGCATGTAGCAGACGACATCTAAAATGTTATAGTTCCACTCTGCAGACCAGAGTGTCAGCACAGTGTTTTGCCCCCACACTCTGTTTTTAAGGAGGACAAGCAGCAATGCCATAAATTTTGTCGCACGCCAGATAATGTTGCAGAAGGGTATGGGATACCTATGTAGTGGAGTGGATCACTAAATGTACAACGTGCTGGTGTGAGCAGTTGCTCCTCCAAATTGTTGTAGACTCTGACTGCCACATCAGCGGCTTGTATGCAGCTGCAGCTGGCTCTCTAAAAGCGCCAGGTGGCGCCCGACATTCCGCAGTTGCTCCTTTGTTGCATCAGCGCCTGCCAGCTCAGCCTGAGCCTGCACATCTCAGCACAGTGACAAGTTCCATCAGGGCTCACTGTCAAGTATTCAGGGCATCGGCTGGGAGAGGTATGACATGCATCAACTTTGCAATCCATACCCCATGCTCACCTGCAAGACCTGGCTTGTCAAGTGCTGCAGCATGCTGCGCTGCTGGGCAACCTGAGCGCTGACCGATGCCAGCTCAGCATGCGGCGCTGATGAATCCGCTCTTCTTGCCACACCAGCGTGGGTAGTCTTCCTGGCGAAAGGGTTCCTGTCCCTCTCCTGCGCCCATGAGGCACTGAAGTCGTCTCCTCCATGCTGATACCCAGGCCCGTTTGGGGTCAGAGGCTCTCTATGACTGGGCTGAGAGGGTCGTGAGACATCTCTGCTGCCGGCTGCATCCTGCGCTTCCAGCTGTGCCCTCAGCCTTGCCACCTCTGCTTCAGCGCTGCAGAGCTTGCCATGCAGAGCGCTGGGTGCAGGCTCTCGGCCATGCAACACTCCCGCTGCATGCTGCGTGCTGTGCATGTTGTCCTTGCTGGCGCTGATGGGGTGAAACTGCCAGTGCCCAGCAGTGAGCCTGATTGGGCTGCCTCCATGTGAGCTGATGCATTCCGAAGGATGTGTATAGCCATGCTGGCTTGTCATGTGGTTTGCCTCATATCCTGAGGCTTTCCCTTCTGGACTCTGGTCGAGGCCGTTCCTGTTCTCATGCCACAGTGTCAAGCGCCTCCGTGTTGGAGTCACCTGCTCTGACGCCTCAGTAGGCTGTGCTTGCATGGTGCATGCGCCGGGCTGTGTGCAGCATGTGCTGCGCTGCGATACATTGACGGCCTGCTGGAGTTCTGCAAGCTGCTTCTGAGCATGTGCTGCCCTAGCATCTGAGATGCCGGCCTCCCTGCTTGCAGCAGCAGCCTGCTCTCTGAGGGTTTGTAGCTTCCTGCTCTCTTCCTTCGCCAGACCCTGCATGCAGACGTGACATAAGCAAGCGCCTTGCAGGGAGTGGGAAAGTGTTTTCTTGAGGGTCAGTCAATGTGCATATAGTTAGACATGTGCCAGACCTCTGCTCCTCTTCACTAGTCCTGGGCGTGCAGGGCATGCGCAACAACCTGAAAACCGTAGAAGTGCCGCTGCTCACTGTATAGCAGAGAGAATCCTTGCCTCCAGGGCTGCCAAGTTTAATGCACAAGTTGTGGCCTGAGCGGGTTTTTGCCATGCCTGGAGGTGTGAGAGGTGTTCCTGCGCCTCCAGCACAGCAGCGCTGACCTCAGCGTGCTCTGCGCTGGCGTCTGCTGTCTCCCTGCCAAGCCTGTCCAGATCGGTCATAAGGCAGCTCACACGCTCCCGCGCAGTTGCTTCCTCAGCCTGAATCTGCACACCAGTAAGGGTCTCTTGCATCTCTCGAGTGCTCACCAGGAACTCTTCTGGTGGCCTGTCTGCTTGGGCAGACAACACTGCTCATGCCGGATCTATACAAAGGCAAAATACAACACTCGCCATGCTTAGGTGTACTTCAGGGTGGGTTGAGGGCACAGACACCATGTTCATGCTCATAGAGATTTGCAAGGCTTTGCAGAAACCCTCTTCATCCGTGCTCTTTGTGTCTTACCTTGCACAAGCCTGCCTTGGCTTCCTCAAGGGCAGCCTGCGCAGCTACAGCCTGGGTAACGGCTGAAGCAGCGCCCAGCTGAGCAACATGCAGCTCCTGCTCAGCTGCGGTCTTGGTGCTAAGGACCTCCTCGAGAACAGCCTGCACTCTGCTAAGCTCCTGCTTGCCCTGCATGAGAGCTGCCTCCTGCATGCAGCAACACTTTCAGAGCGCTGCATGTAGGCGTCTTGGCAACATGCGCATGGAAGCATCACCTGCTGAGGCCATCAAGGTAGCATTACAAAAAGGCCTATCCGGTTTTCACACACTTGCAAGCTAGTCTCGTGACACAAGAGTTAAAAACCATGCTGCAGGGTCCACGGGGACTATTGTGCAGGGTATGACAGACCTGCGTCTGTGTAGCAGTCCTCTTCCCCTCAAGCGCATCTTGTATGCTTTGCTGCTCTGCCAGCAAGACTGCTGTGCGGCTCGACTGTGCTTTGCATCGCGAGGCGGCTATCTCAGCTTCTGCCTTAGCAGCGATTGCAGCAGCCTCCAGCTGGCGCATCTCCTTGGCCACCTCAGCCACCTTCCGCTGCTCCTCTACCAGCTTCTTACGGACCATATCCAGCTCTCCTGTGGCCTGCAAATGTTGACGTTGACTAGACATGCGAATGCTGATTGAGCCCTTCCTACCGCAGCCAGTGTACCTTAGGACGCAAGCCATCTTTCTTGTACAAGATTTACCAGACTCTGTACAAGGCTGCAAAGGAGAGGTAGGAAGAGACAGCTCTTATCCAGCAGAAGGGCGCCATGGATGCAGAGCCTCGACAGGCGTGCATCCCTCCTCAAATCGGCAAGTGCAATATGATTCAGGATCATATAAACAGATCCTAATGAGGCGCACCTTCTGGGCCGCTGACATCCGTGATTGCACCTCTGTGGCAGCCTGAGCGCAGTCCGCCTGCAGGGCGAGCAGCTGCCGTGTAGCTGCCTGCAGCTGCTCCTCGGTGCTTTGCAACTCTGCAGCTGCCTCCTCTACTGCAAGCTCCCACTGCCCTAGGTACTGGGCACCTGCAAGGCATGGTATGGGGTCTGTTGTTTGTTCCGCCAAGCCAAGCTCATAAGAACGAGCTTCAGTGCCTATAACATTCTGTTTGCAAGACCAGAGGAGGGGTTACACCCCAACAGAGCAGTTGGCATAGGCAAGTCCTGTCTCTTGATGGCAGGGCGTCGATGATGTTTTGTTTCATGATGAAGTCTTTTTTTTCCTAGCAGACCATGTTTGTCACAGCTCACCTGACTTGGCAGGCAATGCCGCCCTCAGGCGGCGTATCTCCTGCCTGAGCTTCAGGACCTCAGGGGGCCTCTGGCAGGCCTGTACATCTGCCAGCTCAGCACGAGCCGCCGCCAGCTCAGCATGCAGGCGCGCCAGCTCGGCACCCAGCTGTCCTCTTCGCGCCAGTGCCGCTGCAATCTCTTCCCTGGCAGAGTGCAGTTGTGTGCCACTATCTGATCCTTGTCTATGACCTTCAATGATTTGTATGCTGGGAGCATCTTCTGCAGCACCTACAGGAGATACGAGGGCTTTCTTATGTGCTATCATCAGAGTGCACTCTCCTTATGCACCATTTGATTGTTGCAAGTACGCATGCAAAGGATCACAACCATGCTGTTGCAGCACATACCAAATCCCCTCTGGCGAGAAGGCGAGAAAGAGACGTGTAAGTCGGACCTGTGTGTTGTGTGTCCGGGGGCTGAAGCACATCCTCCAGGGCTTGCAGCATGCTGTCTACATCAGCTAGCCCCTGGCACACATGCCCTGAAGAGCGGCTGGCCTCAGAGTTGGCCATGCTGGCCGCTGAGCTGTGCATTCTGGCATCACGCCTGTACACTGGCTCTGCTGGGTCACAGAGAGCTGCTGCCTTCCTGCTGCTTGCAGCTGTGCTGAACTGCTTTGCCATGAGCCAGTCCTGGCTGTCAGTAGATCTGGCCTCTGAAGAGCCCAAGCTGATTGCCTGTATGTGCTCTGGACACAGGAGGCTGTTCCCACTCACGTTCAGGTACTCTCCAAGGGGTATGATAGCATGCTGCTGCTCATAGGGCGGCTGCGCTTGCAGCAGAACAAGTTGCTGCTGCAGATGCATGCATGCGCGCTGACTGTGCGCCAGCTCAGCTGCCAGGCCGGCGGCCTCGTGCTGCGCCTCGGAGATCTGCTGCGTCAGCACGGCGGCCTCAGCGCGCATGCCGTGCGCTGACTCAGCATCCGCCCCGCGCTGCTGCTGCAGCTCAGCACACCTCCGCTGCCACTGCTTGCAGCCTGTGCATGCTTGCTGCGCGGCTCCCTCCTGATTTGGGACCTTGCGGTCTCTTGCACTATGGTGCTCGGCTACACTGGTGGGACGGAGCCTGTACGGCGTGTCAGGGGCACATGCGTCTGATTCATGTGCCGCTGGAGAGAGCTCCTGTCTCTGCAGGAGCTGACTGCCATGCAGGCGGTGTAGGTGGGTCGACTCAGAGTGGCCGCATGACGATTCAGTGCTGCCTTGTGAGGGCCTGCCGGGCCTGTTGTCCGGCGTAGCTGGCGCCAGCTCAGCCTTATGAGCCTGCAACAGAGGTGTCAATGTCAGCTTGTAGTGAAGATGTAGCCTGCCTGCACGGAGCAACAGGCAGCCATAAGGACTGTACTACACCACCATGTGCATGACACATACAATACTTTAGCGCAATGGGGAAATGATCACCTGATCAAGTCTGAGGCGCAGCGCTTCTAGGTCCTGCTTGTGTAAGGCTGCCTGGCGTTCCCTCTGCCGCTCAGATGCTGACAGGGCAGCCCTGAGCCTGGAGATGTGCTTGTCTTTTTCTGCGGCATCCCTCTCTGTACCTCTCTCGGCCACATCCTCTGTCTCAGCCACGCAATGTGCAATTTTATGGCTAGCAGTCAGCCCTGCTGCTGCTGGAGAACATGTTGTGCGCGGAGCTGCCTCGGCGCAGTGAAAGGGCCACAATGTGCCAGCTGGCAGGGCCTGCGCTGAGGTGGCGGCACGCTGGTGCGCAGCATCGCGCTCCCGCTCCGCTGCGGCTGCCTTCTGCATGGCCAGAAGCTGGCGCAGCTCCTCGCAGGCGATGCGCAGCGCTGTGTTCTGGTCCTTGGCAACCGCCAGCTGCAGTGCAGTTGCCTATGAGGGCACAGTTGAATGCGCACCCCCTCAGCTTTGCTCATTGTATGCCATCATGGATCTGTGGGAAGAGTTCAGCCTGCAGACTCAGACTCTCATCTGATGCCGCCTGTTAAGGCATAGAGCAAGACTGGGCATGTGTACCTTGGCAGCCATGTCAGCCTCGCTGTCCTCCAGCTTGGCAATGGTGGTCTGCTGCTGGTGATGCCGCACTGCATTCTCTGCTTCCAGGTGCGTCCTTTGCCTTTCACATTCATGGAGTGCGGCCTCCTTCTCATCCAGGATTGCCCTCTGGGCAGCCAAGCTCTCCTGCAAAACAATCCATAATAGATTGTATTGCCCAGCACAGAGCAATAGCATTGCTCAAGGAAGCAGCCGCAAGCAATACCGATTGGTGGCTTCTTCAGGCAGCTGTCTTTCTAAGAAAGACAGCTCGCCATGATAGGCAGTCACTATGGATGAAGAAAGGAAGTGGGCTTATCATCTATGATGGCAGATAACAGATGAAACACCTTTGCCTCAACAAGCTCTGCAGTGAGCTCTTTTGCATGGCCTTCAGCCGCCTGCAGCTCTGCAACCCGTGTGGGACACCCCTGTGGTCTGCCACACGCTGCAAGGGATGGACCGCAGAGGTCAGCCAGCGTGGCTTCCAGCTCAGCGCAGCGCGCCCTGCAGGTGTTCAGCTGCTCGCTGAGGTCAGCAATCAGCGCCTCCTGGTCTGCATGCACCGCTGTCAGGAGATCCACCTGGGCAGCGTGCTCCTCCTGCACATGCGTCGAAAGCCTCTGTGAGACGTGAAATGCATGATCAATTGGGAGTCATGAGGAGTAGTGTACAATTGCTGACTTGATGTGACTTATAGTTCCACAAAGTAAATTATGGGGCGGTCAGTCAAGGTCAGGCATATCCAGCCTGCTCGGCTAGGATGGCATGGGGTCACCTCAGTGCTGCGCAAGCGGATTCTGAGGTCAGCGATGATGTCGCCCTGGCGCAGAGCCTCCCCTCGCAGGGCGCTCACGTCATGCGCTACATGCGCGCGGCACCGCTGCGCCTGGCCATGGTGCCCTCCCGCATCAGCCTGCAGGCACATCACTGTCACATATTGCTCAGATTTTGCTGAGCGAGTAGGTGCTCGTGAGTGGACAGAAGGGAAGTTGAAAACCTTACCTTGGCGGCATGCTGCAAGGGTGGTGGTGCTCTGTCAGGAAGCTGCCTCTGCTGGGTAGCTGGCTTCTCAGGTATCTTTGCTTGTGGTTCCTTCTGTGCTGTTCGCTCACGGACTGCGCTAGCGTCATGTATTTGGCTTCTGCTCGTGGGCATTGCCTCTTGTTGTGAGCAGTTGATAGCGCTCCTTTCAGGCGCTTCTGTGACGCATGCTGCACAAGGTCCCTTTGCCTTCATGACCGGTGTCTTCCTTTCAGCCTCTGCTGGAGCAGACGCTGATGCTACAGACGGATCTGAGGCTGAGGACCTGCCCTGCGGCATCTCAGACGCTGCGGGGGCACCTTGTGACAGTCCACATGGCTCTGACTGACCTACTGCTGTTGCTTGCAACCGCTGCATGCGGCAGTGCAGCGCGCCGAGTACCTTAAAGGCGTCTGACACCCCTGCTCTGCCCAATATGGGCTGCAGGGCTGAGCAGCTGCGCAACAGTTCTGGGGGATAGTTGTCAAGTTCAGGGCTATTGCTGAATTGCGATGCTTTCTCTGAAGCTTCCGACCGAGCATATATGATCAGACTTCGCGCAGCATCAAGTCTTGACGCCCTGCTCTCATTGTCAGGGCAGGCCTGTGCCACCAAGGCCAGCAGCGTCTTCTCGACAGCCGCTGCATCCTTCTCCACCTCTTGCAAGCTTGCCCCACTGCCTTCTGTTGGGGCCTACAGCAAGCAGCTGGCCATTCAGGCTTATCGTAATTTGGATCACTCGAAGTACTAGAAGTGAGCCCTGCTCACTGTGCCAGCATGTACGGGAGAATTCGCCAAATCAACAAGGTGAGAATTTCTGATCACCTCGGCCACCGCAGGCAAGCTGCTTGATTGCATAGTGTTCATTGCGCGGATAACATCCACCCAAAACCCTGCAGCTCAAGCTCCCTCGCAAGCAGGCGATGGCTGCCGCCTGTCGGCGCCAGAGAGCAACTTATACTGGATCTAAACATCGCACTCATCATGCCTTTATGTGCCTTCAGGCGGAGTGACGATGCCCGGTCCTGCTGTGCGCAAGCGTTTCCCGCCATCCGACAAGCCTATCTTGGCTTCCAAATCGTGATTTGAGCAGGCATACCAACGTGAAGGCCTGACCTTTCTATGCACCAACGCCTGTCTCAAACTTCACTATACCGAGACAACTTCGGAGTGTGTGGGTACTGACGCATCGTGCTACACGAACAAGGAGAACACTTTTCTAGTAAGTTTCAGAGGACAGAGGGTAGCATGAACAGCCATTGTCAGAACTTCAGACTACCGGCAGGACCACGAGGAGCCCAGCCTCATCACAGATGTATACATAGCTCGCCAGGGCGCAGGCGGCAATTGCTGAGAGTGCAGGCGGCGAAGACAGAGAGTGGTCCTTCAGTAGCAATTGTGGGCGTGACTGGAGCAGTAGGGCAGGAGTTCTTGAGAGTACGTCTCCCCTTGCTGCAAAGCATAGCATCACCTGCGGAGGGATTTTACCTTGCGTCACGTGAGAAACTCACCCGGTCCCAATAGTATTTATGATCCGCTCGATGCTAAATCTGCTTGAGGCCGTTCTGTCTCCTATATAGTGTGATGTCATCACCAGCGGTACTTTGGAGGAGCGGGCAGCTCTGCAAAATGACCTGAAGTGCTGTGGAAGCTGTAGGAAGCTCCATTGATTCAAATGATAGACTTGCAGATCTTCTTACCAGACTCCTGTGCACAGGTACTGAAGGAGAGGGACTTCCCATACAGCAACATGAAGTTCCTAGCATCTGCCAGGTAGCTCACAAGCAGATCCCTTGCCCTGTCACAGACTTTCTTACTGACCCTTGCAGCTGCATTACTGACCAGCGGTATGGGAAAGCTTCCTGCACAATTAACAGATGGACGTCACCAGGACACAAGAAGCATGAGCCCCAGACCTCAAGAAACACTGCTGGACAGCTAGTGCTTGAGACGTTGCTGCATATGCGCAATCGGGATCATCCCTGTGTGCCAATGCAATTTGGTTTTTGAGCTGCGCAGGTCAGCAGGAAAGCCAGTGGAGTGGGACGGCAACTCCTACACCATAGAGGAGCTCACAGAGGACAGCTTTGGCGGCGTGGACATAGCGCTGTTTAGCGCAGGCGGCTCCATCTCAAAGAAGTTTGCGCCCATCGCCTCTGATGCAGGCTGCACGGTGAGGCACAGTTGCCGCCACGAAAGCTGTTGCAGCATGACAGCAAAAGAGCACAGCAGTGCTGTTCTTACCTTATGCTATGTGATACATGTCTTTTGTCCTGGGGAAGTGTCCCATGGGGCATTCATTGTACGGGGCAGACTGGTGGGGGTGAAGGTCCTGTATTGGTACAAGCCGGAGCTGCTGCTGTTGTGTCGGCACACCTTTCGCCTGCTCATTGTGAAATCATGAAGTGTGGCTGCTCAGGTGGTGGACAACAGCTCTGCATTCCGGATGACGGAGGGTGTCCCCCTGATCATTCCTGAGGTCAATGCGGACCACCTGAAAGGGCACAAGGCAGGGAAGGGCGGCATCATCGCCAACCCTAACTGCTCCACCATCATTGCCCTCATGGCTGTCACGCCCATCCACAGAGCAGCGGGCGTCAAGCGCATGGTCGTCAGCACATACCAGGTGTGTCTCAGCCCCACATCAGCCCTGGACAGCTGCAAGGTGAATGCCAGGGTTACCTGGCTCGTCTGGGAGCATCTGCATGTGTTATGGGCCTTAGCATGGCTTCTTTGTGGGCTTTTGGAGAATGGGCGGCTACTGTGGCAACAGATCCTGCGCTCACTACCTTTGAGAGCAAGAGGTGCACAATAAAGGCTTGGCCTGTTCGGCGTATCTAAACTTTAGGACTGTGTGCACAGGCGGCCAGTGGCGCAGGGCAGGCAGCCATGGATGAGTTGGAACAGCAGACACGGGAGGTGCTGGATGGCAAGCCTCCCACCCAGAACATCTTCCCTTTCCAGGTGAGAGTAAAAAGGTGTTAGGTGGCATCAGGATTGGGCAGATTTACTGAAAGTCTCATTGACTTGATGTGTCAGAAGGCCAGGCAAGATTGGGAGTATTTTTTGCCAATGATCAAGTGACAATGATGTCAATAGCTTCATACCTGCGTATCAGAAAGGCCTCTACATCGCAAACACTCGGCTCGATGAAGACATGTCTGCCGACTGTGCGCTGGCAGTCCAGTCTGCGTTTTTATGCAAGTGACCTGAGCAGAGCATTGTGATGCTGCAGTATGCGTTCAACCTATTCTCGCACAACGCGCCGATGCAAGAGAACGGGTATAACGAGGAGGAGATGAAGATGGTGAAGGAGACGCACAAGATCTGGCGCAACCCCGACGTGGCCATCACCGCGACCTGCATCCGCGTTCCCATCATGCGCGCGCATGCCGAGTCCATCAACCTGGAGCTCGACAACGAGCTCAGCGAGGATGACGTGGGCCCTGCATGCCCCAATCTGAGTCAGTTATACAAATGTTTGGGACCTGACCATCTACCTCCATCCCAGATGTTAGGGCTGACTGCAGCCCTATGTGCATTCGTCATTGTCATCTTCATCTGCACACTTAGAGTGCCTGCAATGCTGGGGCGCCAGCATGCAGCTTACATCTGTTAGCTAGATGTATGTGTGAATTGCAAGCCAAGAGCACTCTCGATGACATGCGCCAAGCAAGCTGTCGACACCTTGATGCTGTGATGCGGCTGATCGGCAGATCCCAGACTAATGGCCATCAGAGCCATAGAACCTCTGACTTAAGACGAAGTGCCCGCGTGCAGGCCGAGAGCATCCTGAAGGAGGCGCCCGGAGTATCCATCATCAACGACCGGGCGGCAAACAGGTTCCCCATGCCCCTGGACGCCTCGCACAATGATGACGTATATGTTGGGCGCATCCGGCGGGACATCTCGCGCAGCGACTGCAAGGGCCTGGACCTGTTTGTGTGCGGGGACCAGATCAAGAAGGGCGCCGCGCTGAATGCCGTGCAGATCGCGGAGCTGCTGTTGTAGGTTTGTAAATGTGCAGCCAGGCTCCAAAGAGGGTGCTGATGATGAATCTGCCTGGCCATTAGCAGTGCTCATTGGGCTTCATCAACAGTCAGCACCTGTCAAGCAAGAGCCCTTGAGGAGCTGGCCGGGCTGTTAGAACCTGTTGCAGAAAGGTGGCATGGCTGTTGGCGGACGAAAGGGCTGATGGTGTCTATATCTGGCAAAATCACTTGCTGGATTAATCAATATTGCTTCAGAGCGTGTGTCTTTGAAAGGGCCACAGTTCTGCCCATCATACAATCTGACGTATGTTGAGAAGAGATTATTGACTTCATATCAATTGTGTACTACCGAGGTTTTACCGGAACCTGCTATATATACCTGAGAACATGGTGTGCATGACTCTGTCTGGCCAGTGATTGTGCTAATAATGAATCTCAACACTTGTTGACCAGGGTAGCCCTTGTCTTGCAATCAAGTTACTCTGCCACCACACATTACCTTCAGACATGTCATGACCTCATTACCGTAAGCCTGAGCCAGTGTATTGCTCCTCATGTGCCCATGCAGCACTGAAAGTAACCCAGAGCATATCAATATGGCTAAACGCAGCGCCTGTGCATTGTCGACACTTCTGTGGCTGAGCCAGCATTCACATACTGTGTAAGCGTAGCTGCAGCGCCGCTAGCACATACAAGGTAAAGTATACATCGTCTATATCAAGTACTCTGCTCATATATATATGCTCAAGGGTGACGCACAGCAACCCACCCATAGACATCCATGATCCTTCTCACCAAACCAAGCCGGACTCATGTGATGATAAACCCAGCCGCATTGCAAGCAGGGCAGCATGTGGGAGCTCCGAAGAAAAGGTAGACCCAGACACACCCCAAGGTGCTCAACTACCCCAAAAGGTTCAGACTGATGCCGTGTGCATATGCAATCTTGTTGATCTCCTGGGCATGGCCGACCAAAATCTGTGGTGTGAGATGGAAACAGGTCTTGAACACCAAAAGCAAACTGTCAGAAATCTGTATACGCATCGCATACGGCAAGTCTTATGATACATGCTCATACCAAAAGAAAGCTGGTGCACATGCAGGATCAATCACCAACCCGAGTGCGTGAGCGCCAGTAATATCATGCATTGCAATTCTACAAGTCCCAAGGACAGTGTGAATACACTTGTTTGTGACGAGGTCTGCACCTGGAAGTGCCATTCCACAGCTGACAGACAGCCGACTGTCTGTTAGCTGCTTATGGTACGCCTACGCAGCCTAGACCCATTTGCCTCACCGAGGTAGTCAGTGCACCGTACTTTCATAGGCATGCATGTGAACGCCCAGCTGTTTGGCCAGGCAGCTGTGCTGGGTCAAGCAGCCGCCACAACTCAGCGGCTTCCTAAAAGCACTGGCTTGCGCTGTCATGCTTGTGCAGCATGCTGACGGGCCAAAAGCTGGTGCAAGGGCAAATGTCTTGTGACAGGGCAGAGACCCACTCCCGCCAAATAAAAGCGCCTGCCCAAGGGCTAAGGCTGAATTGAAATTGCAGTGTCGGGGCATCGTCTTAGTGCGTGCCACTCTGCCATGGGATGGCATATGAACGTCTTGTCACTGTGCCGTGCTTGCCACCCCTCAAAAGAGGGTTGTACGTCCGTGTCCAGATTGTCCAAAGAAGTGTGTATGTACCCGGTGTCATGTGTCTTGAGTGGGATGTCAGAAATGGGCTGATGACCCCCATTGTTAACGCCTGGTAGAGTTGGCTTATGCGGTGCACTCCAACCTGAGAATACGAGGTGGAATGCAGGAATCTACACCATGGAAGGGCCGGCCATGCGCAACCTGGGTGCCATGGAATTCAATTGAACGTCAACCTTCCCCTCTTCCCAGCACTGCTGAGCTATGCAAACGCAGCTCTTTGTGCTGCAACGCCTGGAGTGATGTCATTCAATTGTCTTGCAAGGAGTCTTGCAGGCAGCTGCGGGGCATGCTCGCAGCTGCGGCTTCCAATTACCTGCCTCATTGAATGCATTCAGGTCGGCTTGTGACCGCGGGTAAGGAGATGTGACTGTGCTCTCATTGTGATGGACTTTTCAGGTGGCCAGAAACTGAGGTTCTTGAAACCCTCAGGATGGCATTGAGTATGCTGCGGCATTCCAGAGTATCTTCTGCATGGTACATTTCTGGCATTGCAAAAAGTTTGCATCTCTGCCGGGAAGCCGCAGATCACATCGGTGATACTAGAATGGGGCAATGTGCTCTCTCTCACACACTCCCTCAACTACAGGAATTAAGGCTCCCTGGTATACACAGACACTGATATCGAGAGCAATAGCATGTACAGACTCACATAAGCGACCTATGTTGGCAAAATCTGCTGGCTGCAAGCCCAATGCTCTGTCTCTAGTGCCCTTCCTAACTCAAAACGGTCCAATGCTTGATCAAAGATCTCCTACTGAGGTCGCATGCTGGCACTGTTGTCACGTGCATGGAGCAGGTTCCACAGAAACTCTGCCTATTGCTGATTCAGTGCATGGCGCTGGAGCTTGTGCACAGATCTGGGAAACGTTCAGGTGGGTCTCACTGTCCGAAGTGGCAGCTGACAAAGGAGGGCACACCAATGTAGGAAAAGCCACACAGGTGGCATGCATCGGGCATTGTATGCGGGCGCCTTGAGGGCGCTGGTTCTGGCGCATCGCTGACTCAGTGGGTCAGCGCGCCATGTCGGCCTGGAGCAGCAACAGGCGCGCCTGGCGGCAAGTCATGCGCAGGAAGGCTAGGGAAGTCAGGTCGTGGGGAATGACGCTGGGCTGGTGGAGCAAGAAGCGCGCATCCAGCAGGGCTGTCGCGGGGTTGACGAATGACGGGCGATGCTGGGCAATGCTGGGTTGGAGAGGGCATGTCTGGGCAGGCGCGGATGTGCTGCGGGCACAATCGTGCCCGGGCCGGTGAGCTGTGCCAGCCCTGGGTAAGCAGGCGTCAAAATAGGCGCCGCTTTGTTGCCCGTCTAGGCTTGCGCGGTGCGCCTGCGGGCTGCTCGCTGGCAGTTGCATCCTGTGCATGCCTCTTGCCGCCATCAGCCTTGTCCTGCAGTGCATGGTATCCCAGAGTTAAATTTGCTATCTGAGGCAGGCACAATCTAGAAGCTAATAGCCAGAAGCACACATGTAGGTCTACAGTCACCCCCTTAAATAAGAGACTGCAGTGGGAACAGCATGATGCAGAGGTTGCAGAGAAGGACCTTCCGCCTATGTCAGGTTGTGCGTCAGGAAGTCAACAGGCAGGCGACGAGGTGTTCTACCTTCTCTGCGTTTGCTGGTGTTGTGGGGCCGCCTTCAGGGCGATGAGCCTGCTTTGGCTCCAGAACGCTCTTGCACGGCAGGGCAGGGGAAATGCCCATGGTCTCGGCTGTAGTGGCGGGAATCTTCATTCCACAGGCCAATTGATGGTCAAAGAGCGCCACATGAGATGAGTCAACCTGAGCAGGAACTGCATCCTCAGCACATCTTTCTGGCAAGTGTAGGTTGTCCTCGTCAAGACCCACCAGCATACTGCATCCAGACTGTCTGGACTGGTAAACATGCTCCCGCAGATCTGGCCTGCGCTGCAGGAATAGACAGGCACCTTCAACTGTTAGAGAGCCGGGCGGCAGGCAGCCCAGTGTGTTGGCCGTACCTGTTCAGCGCGTGGCCGCACTCCCGCAGCCAGAAGGGGTTCTGTGACATGCACATTTGTCAAATCCCACATGCATGGCGTCGGGAAGCTTCCGCCTGCACAGCCATGGCTCCGCGAATCTCACACAGGCCATTCATTGCCCTTTGGAGTTTGTTGAAGACAGGGAAAGAACATGGGTGTGGACATGAACCTTCCCAGCATGGCGACATGACGCTCTGCATCATGTATGTTGCAGGGCGTCCCACAGCACTGGATCTCCCTTGTAAAGGGGATGGATTAAATGCAAATAGGGCACGCACAGAGCCATGTCAATGGTGGACCACACTCAGGGTTCCACTAGTTATGCCCCTAAGGGGAGCACCTGATGGGAGTTGCATGAGGACTGGGCTTAGCACAGCGCCCTCAGCGCACAGCGCGTCTTGCGGCAGAGCGCTTCGGGTGCGTGAGCACTGAGGCGGGGGTTCATGCATGGGCGCGGCCTGCATGGCACGCGGCACAGATATTGGCAGGCCTCCTTCAGTGCACCGCAGGACATCCAGGACAGAGGGGTTCCATCCCTCTTTGGCTCTCACATGGGGTCTAATGGAATTACATGCGGCAAGCTTGGCAATAAACACAAGCTCCTCAGCAGCTCAGCCTCGCAAGTGGCGACACCAGCCCAGATCAGCGGTGCTCATGAGCAGGGTTTTTGAGATATTTTGTGACTGGCATGCGCTGAGATGCAGATCATCAGCTGCAAATTCCCCTTAGCCCCTCAATGCCCCATCAGGGTATCTGCACCTGCAGGACTGGAGTGGATGGGCCCGAGAAGGGCACATATTGCCCGAAATGGCGCTTGTCTCCAGGGGCGCTGTCTGCCGCAAAGTAGGGCTGTGCATGCAGGAGCGGGCCCAGGCCTAGAGCGGCGCGGTGACTCAGCAGGGCCTGAAGCTCGCAGGCAGCTCCCACCAGGTCTGCAGCACTCACACCGGCACCTGCAAAGACCAGCACATGCTGACTCGTCTGGGACAAGTTGGGGGCTCTCAAGGAACATCAGCACACCGCTTGAGACATCCATCGTCATGGCGGACATGCCCAATCTCCACTGCCAGAAGTGACTGGAATTTTCTGATTGGGGCTGGCGTGCGGGCTTCCTCTGCTGACACTCAGGCTGCTCAAAATCCACCAATGGTGAGCAAGGGCGCACAGAGCTGTTATCCAAGAGAGAGTGAAGGTCAACAGGGTGATGGATGCGAGCATCACCCTCTGGGACACCTGGCAGGATGGCGCCTCCGGAGCGGTACCCAGCTTGTCGTGGCAGTCCTTCACCCCATACATGTGCCGGGGGGACCCTACGTGGGCTCCAGGGTGGGGACTCCGTCCCCTGAAAGTCTCCAGGAACGGCGCTGCTGCGAGCATGCGGAGCAGATGTCAGAATGATATCTTGGGGTTGCGATGCTAGAAGTGCGCTCAGAGGCGCAGAGTATTGTTCCGCCTCCAGCAATCGTGTAAGCAGTGAATGCCTAGGGTATACCAGACATGGCATCTGAGGACAGCGGAGTCATGCCATGTCATAGCGGTCTGGCATTGAGATTAGAAGGGCTGTACCTGTCATCGCTGTGATTCGATTCTGCCGACTGGAGTGGTGGCTTTGACCAACTGGGACTCATGCCAATGGTGCTGCTGTCAGGGAAGGGGACCGCATAGCCATGGCTGGAAAGCAGCCCCTTATATGCTTGCATGCCTACATGCAGACAACTTTGGAATCTTGCTGTCACTGGCCGTGCTACAGCCACCAACGCGGGATCATGCATGCACTGCTGGAGTCTTGCGGCGAGACAGAGCATCGGTGCCTATGATGCAGGGTGTGAAAGAATGGCATGCCCCACCTTGTTCAGGTGTTCCGCAGCGGGACAGCTCAGCCGCCTCTGATCGGTGCAGAGGAGCATCCGGAATTTCATGCCAAGCTGAGCAATCATGGGCTACATTTCTGCTGCTGATCGGCTGGGTTTGGTCTGGCTCTCCTAGCAACGCTCCCCCGGCTGAGTCAGAGCCGTGAGTGCCTGTCAGCCTCCCGGGCCATTCCGCTCCACAAAGCCTGTGAAGGCCTCCTTTCTGAGGCTCATGGGCTGCGCTATCTGCCTTCGCGCTGTGCGCCGTACCTGCCTCGCCATCTTGCTGCGCTCTAGGGTACTTGTTACGACTAGGGACCTCTTGCGCCTCCTCGCTCTCCGCCATGAGAAACCAGGTCCTCTAACCTTCAGTATCTTCAAGTACCCAACGCACCAGTCCTGCAGACAAGGCGAGCCAATTCACGTCAGGCACGAGCTCTCCACTGTCGTAGTCAAGCTCTGCTCTCGCCAGCAGCAGGAATGCTGTAGCACAGGCTGCGGCGTGCACGTCAGGCTGCTGATGTGTGTTGGCTTACAGCCAGCTCCCCTCACCATGCATGTTAACTGAAGGCACGAGCAAAAGCGAAAGATGACGTCTCCGCATCCTTCTAGCGGCTATTTTGCTACCCGGGCCAGGCAGGTGATGTGATGCACCCGTATCATGACGGAATGGGCAGCGGGCTGATGTCTGGTCACCTGTCGCCACGTTCAAGTCCGCTCCAAAATTAGTGGATGTTATATTCCGCGATCGACCATTGCCAACGTCTCACAGGAGTCAGGCCCTCGCGATGAAAATTCGACGCCGTAAATGTTTTGCGAAGATGTTCTTCTCATGACTGGTGCTACCCTGGACTCGGTTCGGGGCCGTGCTTTCCCTTACGTGCTGATGTCAACCGTAACCGCACTGCGCGCCACATGTGTCAGTTTCCCTGTGCCTGTGCACCCAGCATCCTCAAAAGCCTTGCATGTAAGACAAGTGAAAGCTGCAGCACGGGTCAGGAGGACTGGACTTACAAAAGGGAATGAAAAAGGACTTGAGAACTGAGATGCCTTTGCTCATTTCTTCATTTCCCTGAACCCGCATTTTCCCGCGCTTGACTTGCCCTTCTCCTCACGAGGAACAATGAGCCACTCTCTCTGGCCGCAGAAATCGGGCGTAGGCAATCGGCGCAGATGCGATTATGGGGAGTCAATAGGTCTTCCCCAGCAAAAGATGGTGAAGCGACAACAGGGATCACTTACTGATCAAGGCCGTGTGGCTCGCCAGAAACACCGTATTAGGGTGCTGCCAGCGCCTTGAACAAGCTTCGCCGAATGCCTGGACTGATATTCAAGGCAGATGGTGGCCTTAAGGCTCCCAGTCATAGCCTAGTGCATGCTGGGCTTGGGCAGTGCACTCCGACACCTGTATGTATGACTTCCTGGCTATGTTGGGCGCCTGAAGGTGCATGCAGACCTGTTATCGCTGCAAAATCGTCTAAAGGCAATGGCCATAAAACTGCCTCAACACACATCTACACATGCACCAGTGTTGAGCCTTGAAGGCACACCAAGCCCTCGAGCCCTTGAGCCCAGGTACTGATAGTCGTAGCAGAACCCCCTTCTGTTTCAGGCTTTGTAGCTTCACCAGACCTGACTCCACAAGTGTTTTTGAGCAACAGCATCCCTACAACCTACGAGCTGTCCTTATCAGCCAGGCACTGATTCGCCCTCAGGCACTCTGTACATTCAGTGTTGCCAAAGCGTGTCGGCGAATTCAGCCATCTGTCAGACCGGCCTCCTTCAGCACGTTCACAAACTCATCTTCGTCATTGTACAGGACCTTAGGGATTTCAATCCCATAGAACTCAGAGATCGAGCTCAGGATCTCCATTTCCTGCACGTCACAAGCCATGTGAGCATGAGGGCTCTTGCACTGGGCAGGCACAGGGACAAGCACAACACGCAGATGAAGGGGATAAGCCGACTGACCTTGGCACCTGAGACCAGGTTGAAGGCGGCTCCCTTGCGCCCAAACCGCCCGCTCCGGCCGACTCGGTGCAGGTATGTGTCATACGCAGGTTTTGAGAGGTCCTTTACGACGGGGACGTCGTAATTGATGACCAGAGTGACCTGCAAGGTCAGGCCACTCAAGTCAGACAGCACCAGTCAGCCTGGGCTCATTGCATACAAAAGCATGGAGCAGCTACACACGCCCAGATAGCAGTGCATATGACTACGTGCCCGGTGCGCTTGATGTCAGGCAAAGACAGGCTGAGTTGCCAAGACTGTAAGAATGAAGCTGACAGAGCTCATGCCTGTGTGACATCAAAGCCTCTGGCGAGGACATCTGTGGATATAAGGATCTTGGTGATGCCCGTCCGGAACTCATTAACCACTCTGTCCCTCATGTGATGGTCCAGGTCTCCCCTGATGCTAGTGCACCTGTGCCCTGCTTTCTCCAGCTGCACCGCATCACCTGGGACTCTTCAGTAGCTGGCCAAAGAGCGATGCATCAAAGGCTGACGAGCCATCCTGAGAGCAGCCTCAAGCCCAGTTCTCATCAGCACCGGTCACAGTTCTACGGGCCTCGGGCAAGATGGTCCTCATGAACAGGCTGCTGCCCTAGCTGCGGGCAGAGGGCCACAAGGTGACGTGCCCCTCCTGCCCTAAGGGCACCGCTGACAGCGAGAGAGAGGAGCGGGGACGCACAGCGGTATGCAAGGTGCGGGCAATTTCGCGTGTGCGCACGAAGATAATAGTTTGGCCCAACTTCTCGCACTGCGGGAAGATCATCTCCTCCAGCACCAATACCTTGTCGAGGGGCGTGGGACACTCCTGCACAGGTTCAAAGCCCATGAAGGCACCAGTTCCTCTTTTGCAGACCATTGTTGCACCGGCTGCTTGCTTAGATAGGTTGAGCATTCTATTGCATCTCCTTGGAGATACTCATTGTGCACGCCAAAGGGCCGTCCGTCTGCACCAATATGTTGGTCTTGCTGATTCAAGGAGCAGCCAGTGCTGAGATTGAACAAGAGATGAGGGCTAGCATCCAGGGGTACTCACCACTTGGTACTGCTTGATGAAATCCAGCGAGAGGTCTTCTTTTGGTACAAAGACCTGCACAGTATGACTCCCGTCTCATGCAGGCAGCTTACATCCCCGCATCCAGTGATTTCGCTATATATGGCCACAAGCTGAGAGCCCTGCTGCTGCTGGTAACACATTCTCTGCGACGTCAGGCATACGGAAGAGTCTGCAGTCCAGTCAGAGCCGGACACGGCCTCCTAAGGATCTGGGGGCTGTCACCTACCTGGATCACCTTCTCCCTGCCATTGTCTGTTGTGACCCTGAGCGCGAACTCCTTGATGCGCTCGTCAAAGGTGGCTGAGAACAGCAGGAACTGCACCGGCTGCTGAGCATCTCGCCGGAGGTCCCCCATAAGGCGCAGCGAGTCTGAACTAAAGCCCGCCGCATGCACAGAGCGCCATCAATGAGCACGACGCTCTTATATTTGCTTTGCAGAGCAGCTCATGAGCAGCAAGCCGGTTAGCGAGACAGCCTCCCAAAAACACCAAACTATATATAGACGCCCTGTCGAGGTCTGGGGCGCGACGTAGAAATACGAGTACATCATGTATACATCATGCTGGAGTACTTCGCCTCCTGCACCATGCCTACCATGAGGTGTTTTTGAAACTGCATCCGTCAGATCACGCCTCAGGCATCAAGTGACGCCTGTATCTTATGCATTGTTGGTTGTGTGGTGGCGGCGACGAGGTTATCTACCCAGAGAGCCTCCTACCTTCAGCATCTCGTCTGCCTCGTCAAAGACCACGATGTGCATGCTTTGGAACTTCAGGATGCGGTCGGAGCGGAGGCGCTTCAGGATTCCGTGTGTGCCCACCATGACCTGCTCTGTAATGGGATGTTGCCTGCAGATTGGTGCGCACCTTCACAGAATCCATTACAGCGCTGCTCGCAGGTACAAGACATGCCCACAGGCAAGGAGCCCCAGCTGCGATCTTCACAGTCTCATCAGGGTCCACCAAAAGGGTCTGCTTGCCTGGAGGCGGGCGTGAAGGCTTGTTGAGGTTGTTCTGATGCTCGTGAACTTTCCCATCTTCTCCAAGACCATGACATTCTGCACCACGAGCTCCCTGCAGGTACATGAATATCTCAGATGCACGCAGGAAGACTGCAAGATACCGTAGCAGATTTCAAAAGTACAATGTACCTGGTTGGGCACAGGCAGAGGGCCTGCAGCTGGTTGACAGTAGCATCCACCCTGCTGAGCATGGCAAGCGCGAAGCATGTAGTCTTCCCGCTGCCATTGTGTGCCTGCATGCCACACCGCACCATATATGCCTGACGCACTCGCTGCTCCTTGGCAGTGGTGTCCATGCGTCGCATGCGCTGCATGCGCTGCTCCACCAGGAAGGCATGTTGACACCAATTGGGCAATGCCTGGAGCAGCAAGATGCCAGGTAAAATTCAGCACAACTAACACTTAGACTTGCAGCCGCACCTGAGCTATGAGGCTTTTGTAGGGAGGCTGTAGGATCAGTGGCAGCGTTTGGGCCTGAATGCGCGAAGGCCTCCGAAATCTCATTTCCGTATACAAGCCCTGCATACATGGGTGGGCATTCTCAGGGAGATGATACAGCATGCGCGCAGTAGCCCGCCCAGAATGGACAGAGCACTTGCGTGGCAGGAAGGCCACCTGCAGGAGCTCTGCTGAAAGCTTTGGTGAGATGTCCAAGTCCTCAAATGAGGTAGCCGAAGTGTATATCGAGCTGTTCTCAGTTCCATCCTGCAGAGGTGGCTATGAGTGAGCACTAGGCAGGGTAACACCGACACCGCAAGAGGGGTGCAAACACCTTGTGCAAGAGGGTCACTTGGCATGCAGAAGACCATGTGCTGCAAGTATGAGTAAGACCAAGTCGCTCACCACGGCCGCACTAGCATGCGATGCTACATCATTTGCAGAGTGCCCTGCGCAGTAGGTGTACGACCACCATCTGTAACAGCTCCAGCAGCCGGGTGGACAAAGCAGTGCATCGCCTAGAAGGGCTGCCAACATATACTCTTACCATGGGTCTTTGCCCTAGCAGTCTCTTGATTCTGGGGCTCAAGCCCCGGGGGGCCCTGCACAGCATCAGCCAGTTCATGTACCCATCTTCACTGCAGTATTTGCACTGGTCACGCGCGAAAAGGCAATGGCCTCTCAAAAAAATAGATAACACTGATGGCACCTCATAGTTGTTGTCCATGGCTTTATGGTTCTGAAGGTCGAGCCCGAACCAGGTCCTCTGCCGCTCTGCACACTCTGCCACAGTACGCTGGTCTCGGCACGGACACCTTTCGAATAGTGCAATGGACTTCCAATGTCGATACGCTGAGCGTTAGCCCTGTTTATGGCACCCAACCACTGCAGGAGTCCCCATGCCCCACACTCTTCGGTCCAGGTGCCATATCTGACACCTCCGGTAGGGTTCCGGAAGCTGTTGGCAGGTGCTGGCGCCTTCACCATCGGGGCCAGAGGAAGGCTGAACCCCGGCCATAGGAAGCGCGCGTACGCGGGGGGATCATATCTATCACGGGAAACGTCAATAAGCCCGCCCGGGGAAGGATGGCAAAGCGACATCACTTACTGATCAAGGCTTGGTGTTTTGCTGCCAGCGCCGTTAACAAGCGCGGAGACCACCGCCACATTCCACCGAATGCCTGGCGTAATGTTCAAAGCCGGCGGTAGCTCTTAGGCTCCCAATCACAGTCTAGTGCATGCTCGGCTTGGGCATTGCAGTCCAAGAGCTTCCTCTGCATGTGTGTGTCACTTCTTCCCTTGTTGGGCTCTTGAACGTGCATGCATGCATGTGCTCGCGGCATAATTGTCTAAAGGGCAATGGCCTCGAAACGCTCTTTACATATGGCTACAGCAGCACACGCACCAATGTTGAGCCTAAAGGCTCATCAAAGCCCTCTGGTACTAGTAAGCTTTAGCGAAACCCATTCTATTCCAGGATGTGCAGCTTCGCAGTTGCCTGGACCTAACTCATGTCTACCACAAGTGTTTCTGAGCAACAGCATGCTAACAATCTACGAGCTACGGGGCGCTTCCACATCCTCTACACTCATCCTTGACAGCGTGGGTCAGCGATTTCAGCCATCTGTCAGTCCGGCCTCCTTCAGCACATTGAGAAACTCATCCTCGTCGTTGTACATGACCGCTGGGATCTCGTGCTGGTAGTATTCTGAAATGAGGTTTATTATCTCCTTCTCCTGCACGCCATGGCCATGTAAGCTCGGGGCTTTCTATACAAAGCAAGCACAGGGACAACCGAAAACACACAAGTAAGGGGGGTAAGATGACTGACCTTGGCACCTGAGACCAGATTGAAGGCGGCCCCCTTGCGCCCGAACCGCCCGCTCCGGCCAATACGGTGCAGATAGGTCTCGTAGGCAGGTGTCGAGAGGTCCTTCTCGACGGGCGCATCATAGTTGACGACCAGAGTGACCTGCAAGGTCGAGCCGCTCTATCCATTGCGCGCATATAAGCAGCTGTGCACGCCCAGATAGCAGTGCAAATGACCCATGCCCAATGCGCTTGATGCGAGGCAAAGACAGGCTAAGTTGCCAAGACTGTAACGACGAAGCTGATAGAGCACATGCCTGTGTGACATCAAAGCCCCTAGAGAGGACATCTGTTGATATGAGGATCTTGGTGATGCCCGTCCGGAACTCATTCACCACACGGTCCCGCAGCTGATGATCCAGGTGGCCCCCAATGCTCGTGCACCTGTGGCCTGCCTTCTCCAGCTGCACAGCAGAAGCTAGGCCTCTTCAGTAGCTGACCAGACAGCATGGCATGAAAGACATATGAGCCACCCTGAGAGCAGCCTCAAGGACCACTTCTCATGAGCACTGGTCAGGTCATGGTTATGCGGGACTCAGGCAGCATGGTGCTTGTGAACAAGCTGCTGCCCATGCTGCGGGCAGGAGTGCACAAGGTGACATGGCACCTCCTGCCCTAAGGGCAGCACTGACAGCCAGAGGGAGGAACGGGGACACACAGCGGCATGCAGGGTGCGGGCAATCTCTCGCGTGCGCACGAAATCTGATCAAAAATTATTGTTTGTCCCAGTTTCTCGCACTGCGGGAAGATCATCTCCTCCAGCACCAATACCTTGTCGAGGGGCGTGGGGCACTCCTGCACAGCTTCAAAGCCCATGAAGCACCAGACATATCTTTTTGCAGACCCCCGATACACCAACTGCCTAGGTCAGGGTGAGCAATGTTGTGCATCTCCCTGAGGAGATGCGCACAGTGCACGCCAAAAGGCCCGTCTATCTACACCAAGATCAAAAAGACATCTTGCTGATTCAATGCTGAGGTTGCACAAGGGATGAGGGCTTGCACCCAGGGTAGCTTACCACTTGGTATTGTTTGATGACATCCAGTGAGAGGTCTTCCCTTGGCACAAAGACCTGCGCAGTACGACTCCTGTCTCATGCAGGCAGCTTACATCCCCGCATTCAGTGATTTTGCTATATATTGCCACAAGCTGAGAACCCTGCTGCTGCTGGTAACACATTCTCTGGAATATCAGGCATACGGAAGAGGCTGCAGTCCTGTTAGGGCCAGACACGGCCTCCTCAGGACCTGTGGGCTGTCACCTACCTCGTTCACCTTCTCCCTGCCATTGTCTGATGTGACCCTGAGCGCATAGTCCTTGACAGTCTCATTGAAGGTGGCTGAGAACAGCAGAAATTGCACCGGCTGCTGTGCTTCTCGCCGGAGGTTCCCCACAAGGCGCAGCGAGTCTGAATTGAAGCTCTCCAGCTGCATGCACAGATGGCCATCAATGAGCACGGTGCTCTTGTATCTGCTTTGCAGAGCAGCTCTGAAGCAGCAAGCTGGATAGCAAGACAGCCTCCCAAAACACATAGAAATAGACGCCCTGTCGAGGTCTGGGCACGATGCAGGAATACATCATGCTGTGAGTACTTGGCCTACTGCACCATGCATACCATGGGGTGCAGTTGAAATCGTGTCCCTCAAATCACACAGGCATCAAGTGACGCCTATATTGTACAGATTGTTGGTCGCGTGGTGGCGGCGTGCTGTGACGATCATATTCATTCTACCAGAGAGCCTCCCACCTTCAGCATCTCATCTGCCTCGTCAAAGACCACGACGCATACACTCTGGAGCTTCAGGAGGCGCTTGGAGTGGAGACCCTTCAGGGTCCCAAGTGTGCCAACCATGATCTGCTCTGTGATGCGATTCCTGCAGGTGGGATCGCACAATCACAGAACCGCTCACAGCCCTGCTTGGGAGACAAACTAATGCCCGCAGGAGAGGACTCTCCTGTGCCATCCTTGCTGTCTCTCATTAGGGTCCAACAAAGGGGTCTGCTTGCCTGGAGGCGGAGGCGGGCGTAACGGCTATTGTTGAGGTTGTTCTGATGCTCGTGAACTTTCCCATCTTCTCCAAGACCATAACGTTCTGCGCCACCAGCTCCCTGCAGGCACATCAATACCTGAGGTCATCATCATTTTTAAAGAGGGAAGCAACACATAGCCTAGGGCACGTGGGAGTCTCGCAGCATCAACCATGGGCCCCGAGGGCCAGCACAGCCAGCATGCAATAAGTTCGCAGCCCAATGGCATGTTGTTGAGATGCGTGCAAAAAGACTGCAGAACACGGTAGCAGAGTCCATGAGCGCTTTGTACCTGGTTGGGCACAGGCAGAGGGCCTGAGGCTGATTGACAGAAGCATCCACCCTGCTGAGCATGGCAAGCGCGAAGCATGTAGTCTTCCCGCTGCCATTGTGTGCCTGCATGCCACAGTATATCATGTTGACAGCAAAGGGGCAATAACTGGAGCTCTAAGATGACAGGAAAACTCACCAGAATTGATATCTGGACTTGCGGCCGCACCTGAGCTATGAGGCTTTTGTAGGGATGCTGTAGGATCAGTGGCAGCGTTTGGGCCTGTATCCGGGACGGCTTTGTAAACCCCATCTCCACATACAGGCCCTGCATAGGCATTGCCGGAATGGATGGGCATCCTTAGGGAATGTTGACAACTGGTATGGCGATAAGCCGTCCAGGGTGGACAGAGCACTTGTTTGGCAGGAAGGGCACCTGCAGGAGCTCTGCTTGAAGCTTTGGTGAGATGTCCAAGTCCTCAAAGGAAACTGCTGAGGAGTAGATCGTGCCGCTTTCATTTCCATCCTGTACAGGTGAATATGGGTGAGCACCACGCAGGGTAGCAAAGACGCTGCAAGCGGGGTGCAAACACCTTGTGCAAGAGGGTCACTTGGCATGCAGAATACCATGTGCAGCAAAAATGTGTCTGACCGAGTCGCTCACCGCGGCCGCACTGGTAGCATGCCATGCTTCTTCATTTGCAGAGCGCCCTGCGCAATAGGTGTACGGCCACCATCTGTAAAAGCTCCAGGAGCGGGGTGGAGAAAGCAGTGCGTCGTATGGAAGGGCTGCCAACATACACTCTTACCATTGATCTTCGCCCTGTCATTCTCTTGATTCTGGGGCTCAAGCCCGGGGAGGCCCTGCACAGCATCAGCCAGTTTCATGTCCCATCAACTGCAGTATTTGCATGGTCACGCGCGAAAAAGCAATGACCTCTCAAAAGCTTAGAGAAAACTGATGGCACCTCATGATTACTGTCCATAGCTTCTGCTGTCGCAGATCGAGCCCGAACCAGATTCTCTGCCGCTCTGCACACTCTGCCACAGTACGCTGGTTTCGGCACGGACCCCTTTCGGATACTGTAATGGACTTTCGACGTCGATACTCTAAGCGTTAGCCCTGTTTGATGGCACCCAACCGCTGCAGTATTTCCTCATGCCCCACACTCTTTGGTGCCAAGTGCCGTATCTGACACCTTCGGTAGGGTTCCGGAAGCTGTTGGCAGGTGCTGGCGCCTCCACCATCGGGGCAGCTTCCGGCGGGTTCAGAAGTGCAAGAATAAGTGCAGGTGCAAGACGATCACTGCGGTGAGAGTATGGTGTAGCGTCAAGCTTCCGCTCTTGAGACACACAGATACCTGGGACAGACGTCAATTACCCAGATAATGGATGGTGCGAGCTAGAATCAAAGATATGAGAAACCCAAACCCGGACGAGGGACAATGACCCGGTTCATAGGGACAATATGGGACATTGTGTACTCTGAAATTGGGCAGCTTACCAGCATCACCTGCACCTCCTCAATGATGTCGGTCATGATCATAGTGTGTAATTCGCCTGAGTCGGTCTGTGTTCCAGTGTGAGGGATGCGTTGATGGAGTATTGTTGCGCAGTATAAACTTCACGAAGCATTCACAAAAGTGGTCAAGACATCTGCAGAACTCTTGCTGGCATCTAGGCTGGCCAAGCATCAGCGCTGTTCTGGCATGGGTATTTGACCATGTGCACCAGGCCCACTGCCCTCCAGATGGATGATGACAGGCCAAGCCCTAGACAAGTGCTAAACTGCTCTGCAATTGCCGCTTACTGCTGGTGACTTTGCTGGGCTTGAAGTTGAATTTTGCGGAGCTCCCTCACAGGCATAGCCGGCTTCCATGCTCTGTCAAGTTCCTGGACCTTCTCAGGGATGCCCTGCTGCAGCACCTGCACAATTGCCGATCCTTCAGCCTTGTCCGCCCTTTGCAAGGGCCAACCTATAAGAGCTCACCCATAGCATGTTCCAGTGCGTGGGGTCTAGGCGTGCTCGCACCTCACACAATGATGCAGGGAAGGGTGAAAGATTGCAGGCCCAACAAAGGTGCCTGACTTGAGGCATGCAGAACGGATCTTGAGCAGGGCCTTCTGCAACCTACCTTTGTAAGGACTGCAAGCATGCGATCTGCATCCGGCTCTGCGAACACCATGGGCGGCTTGATCTTCAGCACATTTGCATTCGGACCGTCCACTGTCATGAGCACTCTGAGCGCCAGCATGGCTTCCTTGATGTGGGCAGCTGCGGCCGGGGCGGGCGCTTTGGACGCTTTGCTCTGCACAATCTCTATGCCCAGCATGAGGCCTGAGCCTCGCACATCCCCGATGCACTCGTACTCCTGCAGCCAAAGTAGCTCATGTCAGCACAAGGAGGTTGTGGGTCAACCCCTTGTGACTCTAGGTCAGTGCTCAATCAGATGCAAAAAGTCGTTACAGCATCTGGTGACAATGCAGGCATGTAGCCGTGTTCTGGCTTCCTCATCTTCATGCTATAGACATATGATGGACAAGCTGTTGATTAGAGAGCACCTGCTCTTCATATGAGAAGCACGTGAGGTATGCTTTGAGACGATTGCAGCCCTCACAACCTGAACAGCAGAGCCAGGATACTGCAATCTTGCGGACCTGCTTGAGGAACTCCAGCTTGGCAAGGAGGTGCTGCCCCACTCTGTGTGCGTGCTGCTGCAAGCGCTCCCCCTGCAGGACCTTGAGCACTGCTGAGCCTGCTGCGCTTGCAGCTGTGCAGCCGCCGTAAGTGTTGAAGTACTCCATGCCGTTTGCAAAGGCTGCGGCATGCTTGGGCGAGAGCACCTGCGCGTGTCATACCTTCCTTTCAACATCCACATGATGCATGGGAATCAGGACTTCACTAATACCCCGAGGGGTACCTGGCATGCTACATCCGCTACACATGCAAGGCCATCAGGAGCAGCCTTTCAAGAGCAGCCTTTCCAGTGCCTACAAGGACAGCTTGGTCTGCATCAACAAGAGCGCGCGTGGGAAACTCATCACGGGCAGGAGAGAAGTCACGGAAGCTGGCGCAGACTCACCACTGCACCCATCGGGAAGCCATTCCCGATTGGCTTGCCCAGTGTGACCACATCAGGCACAACGCCCGCCTCCTCAAATGCCCAGAAGTACTCTCCATGCCTGCCGAAGCCGCACTGCACCTCGTCTGCCACGCACAGCGCGCCCTCAGCGCGCATCTCCTCATACACCTCCTTCAAGTAGCCCTCTGGAAGCACAATCTGCACAGGCCAGGGTTTACCTGAGACACACACTGTCCACATCTGGAGATGCAGGGCGCTATAGAGCAGCATGCAGCTGTGAGGAGGTGCAACCAAGGACTCACTCCAGACGTCTCCCTTAAAATGTATCTCGAGCTATATCTCGTGTACCATGTGCAAGGGACAGGAGCTGTGTGTGAGGGCAAGGGAGCTGACCTGGCCTCCGCACGAGAGCACTGACTCACAGAAGAACGCGCATATTCTGCCTCCGGCTGCATGGGCCTCTGCAATGGCTGCTCTTGCTGCCTTCCTGCCGTCCAGGTGTGTTCCCCTGAAGCACACCAAATGTCCTTGATATGCTTTTCGAAATGCTTTCCCGGTCCCGATGGCACTCTGGAGATGGCAGCACACTTGTGTAAGGTCAAGCTCTCCCAAGAGCTAAAGAGTGAACACACCACGAAAAGGGAGCGCTGGGTATTGACTAAGATGTACAGGGCGACAAAGCCAAACGCTTTGCCAGCAGCGCAGTAATGCCCACAAGGCCACTGTACAGTCCTGCTGTTGAACCACGGCTGCCAGTGACACAAGGATGG
Source organism: Coccomyxa viridis (assembly GCA_963930925.1). Taxonomy (NCBI): domain Eukaryota; kingdom Viridiplantae; phylum Chlorophyta; class Trebouxiophyceae; family Coccomyxaceae; genus Coccomyxa; species Coccomyxa viridis. The sequence goes on along the minus strand of CAWVOJ010000014.1, from coordinate 160,371 downwards.
CCAATGGCTGCCTGACTGCTTTTGTGAGGTCAAAGCCACACCTGTAGGGGTCTGGGCAGGGCAGAACATGGATGTTGGGCTGCTGCCCCTCGCCTCCTGGCCCGTCATACTTGTACGGGGAGAGATCAATGATGGCCTTTGTGTGGCCGTGGTAGGCGCCCGCCATGATGGCGACATGTGACGCGCCAGGTGCCGTGCAGTGGGCTATACGCAGCGCCAGGTCGTTCGCCTCAGACCCAGAGTTCACAAAGTAGGCGACCTGCAGGCGCAGCTCAAGCCCGTCAGGTGATGCTGCCAGCATCTTTCGTCCCAGTCAGGCCTATACATCAGGATTCAAGTTGACATCGAGGAGAGGTGACCCCTCAGCAGCTAATCAGGTTATGCATATGCTCGCAGATGGTCGCGGTAGATGGCAGATGCCAAGAGAGGCTCACCGACAGGGGCTCTGGGAATGTTGATGTGAGCTGCTCCGCATACGAGCAGAGGCCCTCATGCAGATACCTCACATTTGTGTTGAGAGTCGCCAGCTGCTTGGAAATGGCCGCCACAACCTGCACAATGCCATTCTTGTTTCTTCATCGATTGGCAAATCACTGCAGCATTGTCATCTCTTGAGGACCACGCAAGAGTCTGGGCTGCCAGGACATCCACTTTCTGAGGAGGGGCATCATTGCTACTTGATGTCTCGTCTGCGCTGACCACAGTGGCATAGACCCAGAGGAGCACTTTGAAGTGCTCAGCAGTGCAAGCCGACACGAGAAGGGGTGTAGCGCACCGCGGGATTGCAGTGCCCTACATGCGCCACATTGTTGACACAGTCCAGGTACTCGACACCATCCGCATCATACAGATGGCAGCCCTCCCCGCGCACAAGGTGCAGAGGCTTCTTGTAGTTCAGAGTGGTGTTCGGCCCAATGAAGGTCTTTCTCTTGGCAAGCACCTCTGCAAATGGCATGTGCTGCTCCTGCAGGGGGGCAGCTACCTGTGAGCTACCAATGTGAGCCTGGAATACACTGGAGGAGCTAGCCCAGAGGCAGCACACAAAAGGAGGAGGACATGCCGTTGCATGACTGCGCGTTGCATTCTAAGTCGATACAGGTACAGGAGTGTCAGACATAGTCCAAGTTGCAGAAGGGGACCATGTACCTTGCCGGAGGTGCTTGGCTCTCCGGTACTGTAATTGCCGTTCATGTGTACTGCCTCATCCCCATTCGATATGTCCACTTTGTGAGAGACAATGGCAGCGCTTGCTGCCGGCATGCTGTTGACGTACTCCTTTCGGCCCTTGCACCCCTGATCTCTGAGACCCCTGCATCCAGGCATGTGAATCACCTACACATCCCTACTCATGACCGTACCACCATTCCGCGTGTCAGGTTCCGATTCTGCAGCTGCGTGAGTGCCCGTATATGTAAGCGCGCGACACTCGTAGACGGGGACGTGATCACGATGCCAGGAGCATGCCCACCTTGTTCGTCCACTATGTACTATGAGGGCAAATACAGCCTTGACTTCTGGTGTCGTGAGGCACTTTCAACCTTCTTGCTGAAGCACCACAACTGAGGTGAATGCCTTCTATAGATGTGCGCAGTTTTTCCAGCTATAATGGCTGTGATTGATGTAAACAACTTTCGAGATCTCGACGTTCTTCGATACTTTTTATCATTCCTGTGAGAGTAGCCTTTCAGAGAAGAGAGCATCAGAGCATCTAGGGTTTCGCTTCCGGAAGCCAGGGCCAGTAGCTTGGACTTTTATCTTATCCCTAGAGTCCACGAATGCAATGCTCGGAATGCTGCTTGTCTATAAAATATCCTCGTTGTGTATAACATCCACAGCAAGGAGGATCAGTGCTGGTCTCATATCATTTGAGACCCAACTTGGGGGCGTAGAGCTGCTAAAGTGAAAGATATATTTGATCGATCGTGCTGCCTTATCTAGGTTCTGCTGGCAACGCAAGGCCCTGCTTTGCCACATAAAGCAATGCTCAAGGTAAGCTCTGCAAGAGACATTTCTCTCGAATGTCGTCCTTCGCTATTCAAAGAATACATCTGGGTGACGGAGCTTTAGGCCAATGATAGAGGGTGTAGGGATGTAGTCATCGCAGCAGACTTGGAAGATGCCGTCTTGAGTGTGATTCAATAAGATGTGACGTGTTTCTCTGTGATCTACTGTACATCAATGAGAGATGTCTCGATCGTCACGGTATTCTGTGCACTTTCTCAGGGCTGCGCTGCTAATGGCAGCGACCTGAGAGCATGCATTCGGAGCAATGTGCCGCACAAAGCAATAGGTAGGATTCGTGGCGTCAGCTCGCGGATCGCAGTACAGCCGAGAGCATCCGATGCACAATGTGACAAGGCAGGCCCGAAGCTATTTGGCATGCCTGTGCGGCCAGTACAGGTGGACAGAGAGCGTCTGTCAACTCAAGAAGCTGTTCCTGCCAGCACGCAGCCGCAGCAAAATCTCAATGGCCCCCTAGACGCTCTCAGAGCACACGGAAACAGCCTCAAGCATATCGCTGCAGGCATAGCCATCTCAGCGGCTCTCTTTGCAGGTATGAGTGTCTCCTCTACTTTCTGTAATCCTGTCGCCCCTGATGCAGTGACAAATGTGCAATCCCATGACCTTCACACATGTCTAACTTGTTCTGTCTTCCATGGCACTGAGGCAGAACCCATTGCCGGTCTGCAGGGCCAGCCGTAGCAGCAGATGTAGCCAAGGTAGGCAAGTGCTTGCTGGGGAACTGCCAAGTTGTGCTGGCCAAGTGCCTGGCGGATGGGGAGTGCGTGGAGAACCTCATCTGCTTGCAATTGTGTAACGGTCGTCCGGACGAGACAGCATGCCAGGTGATCCCCCTGGCAGCCGGCCTTGTGCATGTCCTTGTAGCAGTCCTTGCTGATATGGTGCTGGGCAAGAGTAGATGTCAAAGTTGTGCTATCACGCTTTCCTGAGGTAGTCGTCTTTGCACTGCCTGGGGTGCGGAATGCTGTTCGAGAGGTCAGTTTCCTGCAAGTCACAAGCGCACACGCGCAGAGCAGGCTGTTGTGGTGGGCACAAAACCATTACTGGAAAATAAGTACTACTCTGCAGATCCGGTGCGGTGACCTGTACGCTGACAAGGCGGTGGAGGCCTTCACAGCATGCGCGGTCAGCGACAAGAAGTGCGTGCCGCAGCGGGTGGACGAGTCGACCTTCCCACAGCCTCCACCCACAGCGCTGGACGCAAAGTTTGACCTCAACAACTTCCAGGTAATTTTCCTCTCCTCAGCAGGTGTGAGACAGTTGTTTGGCCTGAGGCTGATGATCAGCAAAGCTCCTTTGCTCCATGCACTGAGGTATAAGCGCCTTGGATGCCAGACTGGTGTCCTCGTGCCAAGCAGGACCCGCCTGCATGTTATCTGCCTCTGAAACTAAGGACGCAGCGTAATTGCCTTGACATGAGAGGTGCGCTGCGCAGGGGCGGTGGTACATCACAGCAGGGCTGAACCCCCTGTTTGACACATTCGACTGCCAGGAACACTTCTTTGGAGTTCCTGAGCCAGGCAAGCTGTACGGGAAGATCAACTGGCGCATCCCCAAGGGCAACAGCGACTTCATCGAGCGGTCCACTGTGCAGACATTTGATCAGGTAAGCAGATGTCATAGTCATACCTGTCTTACTGAACTTGCCATGGCGTAAGATGGTATATCAGCTCTCTTCAAATGCAACGCAACATGTATCTGCAATGCCAAAAACTGGTCACAGTGCATCTTTGACATAAGACGTTGCAGGTAGGGGCTGATTGATACAGCATCATTCAATATTCTGAGAAGCATTGCTTTCCACGCCCTGTACTGACACTTTCTTCCATCCTTGTGTGTGTGCAGAAAGCAAGTATCAGCCCGGCTTACCTGCGGAATGACAACAACAAGTACCTGAACTACACAGACGACTGGTACATCCTGGCACAGAAGCCGGATGAGTATGTGGTCATCTACTACCGAGGCAACAACGATGCCTGGAAGGGCTATGGCGGAGCCACAGTCTACACCAGGTGTGCTGCGGATGACTCAAAAATGTGTGCACAGTGTGAGGAAACCAGAGAAAGCCAACGGCTGGTATAAATACTGGCCCATGCCAGACTCAGCCAGTAATGGAGGGTCCAGAGCGATGTATGTGCATTTCCTTCTGCTGCACCAAGAGAGACAGAGCATGGCGATGAGGACCAAGCGCAGGTCTGTGGGTAGGCTCAGACGCAAGTTTGGGGCAATGTGACTGTGGCTGCTAATTGAGATCTGGCCTTAGGCTTCTAGCAGCATTGCTGCTTATGTGCGCTAGGAAAAACCTGCGGTATATGATGTCTGGTCCATGCAACTTCAACTGCTTACCCAACTATTTCTGCAATTCGCAGGGCGTCAAGTTTGCCAGAGCAGTACGTCCCAGAGATCTCAGAGGCGCTGAAGAAGGCCGGACTGAAGTGGGAGGACTTCAAGGTGACAGACAACAGCTGCGGGCCGCACCCGCCCCAGGAGAGCCTCGCCCAGGAGGTGTGTGCCTGCCTGATCTGGCCGACAATCGATGGAGCATCCCTCCTTGCCGCATGGTTCCTCAAGGCGATGTATTATGGAGAACATCTGCAATCACTATGAATGCAGTGCAGTAGACCACAATCATGTGCCTTGCTCATAGTAACATCAGGTATAGGCTGTCGGTCATGGTACAACGTAAGAGCACTCCCTTTCAGAGAAAGTGCAGACGATAGCAGTCTGGTGTCTATGGAGTAAGCAGGGTGGGCGTACTGGCCAAGGCACACACATGGCAACTCCCGGCAGAAGGGCCAAATGAAGGTTAGTTGATTGGGCATGTGGTGCTGCAGCTGGAGGACGACCTTCAGAGGGAGGTGAAGCAGGTGCGCTATGCGCTGGAGGGCGATCTCAAGTCTTTCGGGAAGGGCTTCACCGTCATCGAGCAGGTGCTGCTCCTCTGATCCCTCAAGATTATGGTGCCTGCCCTAGCCTGAGTCGTGCTGGCTCAGGGTAGTCAAGAAGTCATTTCTGCCCAGCAGGGGTTCCTTGACCTGGCATGCTCCACCTGCGTACTTGGCTCCAGTGCCCTGCTGCATGTGCCTTTGACATTGCAGGCCCAATGATGCCTGCTACCTGCCAATACCCATATGTCCTAGCCTAGAATAGTGGGTGCGCCAGCTAGCCTAGGAGTCAGGCAATCATCAGGCGAGCTGATGTCGCATGGGCCCAGTGGAGGTGCTGTGATACATGTGCAGGGCCTAGCAGGAGAGCTGTCCAAGGAGGAGAAGCTCTTTGAGAGGGAGATTGCGGATGCAGAAGCCTTCGTCAACAGGATCGAGCGCCAATACAAGCTGCCTGGGTGGCTGCGCTGGCTGTACAACATAGGCTTTCCCATGCCTGACATGCCCAATATGACCTCGCCCAACACACAGGCGGGCAATGCCAGCCCTGCACCTGGGCCGCCATTGTCTGGCTAGAATTTAAACATGTCGTTGACTTTGTCTACCTTTAATGGAGACCCTCCTGATATGTGAATGGGCAAGAAGATGGCTGCCCAAGAACATATCATGTGACATCTGTGAGGCAGGCCTGGCTTGTCTATGTAATGTCCTCTTGCAGCTTCTGGATGATACTGTGACAACAGGCTGAGCAGTGCATACGACATGCATGTATGTGTCATCTCTTGTTACATGAAACACCTTCCATCATATGTCTTATGCCTGCGCAGATTGTTGCTGTGATACTCATTGCAGAGGCCGCTAGCATATGCATTCTCTCCCATACTACAAACTCTGAGCAGCAATTGTGTATGATGAGAGTATGCTACCTCACATCTGTCATGCAATTGCTATCTTATATACCTGCTCAAAACATATCAAGTCTACATGCATTCCAATACCTTGCATGGGTCCTGTGGCCAGAAGTCGTCAATAGACACCGATGTCTGAGTCCTCGCAAGCTGTAAGAAGACAGACTCCCGGGACCCCGTTCCTAAGGAGAGGTTGCAGTTTTCAGTTGCTCAGCCTTCTGACCTGACTGGCGAAGAACTGCTAATATGACTCCTCATGTAGCACTCCAGACCATGCTTGCTACAGGCACCTTGTAGTCTTTCCATCATCATCGCAGGATATTGCACCACGGTTCCCCAGGTGTGTCACTCAGAAAGGCCATGTTGCTACAGCAGAAGCTGAAGAGCTTAGTATACTACCGATGACAAATGCATCCACGTCTGAAAATGCCACATGGACGCCTCTTTCGCCAAGGATCTCAAGGCTTTGCCAAGACCCTTCGGTAAGGGCAAGGCTCAGGGGCTGCTCGGAAAGCAATCTGACGTGTGGGATATGTCGTAGGTCTGCCAGGTCTAGAGGTGGATCCTTCGCGCATCTGATAAGCTCCAGAATAAGAAGACAGGCATGGCCTACTTATGACAGGTCAAAGCCTGCGTTGGAGGTGATTGCATAGAGCAGCTTCTTCTTCAGCGTGGCAGCGCGCCGGTAGTTCGGCAGCTTCAGCATATTGTAGCAGGTGGAAGCCGTGGGTAGCCTGTCCACATCAGCGCCTCCCAGCAGTGCCAAGGGAGAGGCATCACATGCCACCTGCGCATGCCATGCATATAGGTGAACCCTGTCCAGGCACTTGAACGATAACAAAGAGATATCAATCGTAGTCTAGATATGCCATCAGACAACACACATGGACAGTAAATAACGAGGAGCCCAAGCTGGCCTCTACAGTTGCTCCTATCTACACGTGCAGTCTCTGGAGCTTTCCTCCCTCCTTTCAGGGGAGTCCAACTCCTTCTGGGCAGGTAGCGGGGGTCCTGCCTTGTGAATAGTGAGAGGTGGATTGAGATGCTTGAAGCCTCCCAGAGGAGCGCGGCTGACTGAGGTCGCAAACTTCATCAGCGCGCTGCGCTCCGTTTTGCTCATCTCGCCCACCACCTGCAAGCTCACATCAGATCGCATCAAGTCTGTGGTACCTTGTCCCTCACCACCTTGCAGCAGCACAGCTTCAAGGAGTGTAGCTGGAAAGGTCATTCCTGTGGTTTCACATTGAGTCCGCATAGCAACTTGTCAAGTGTCTAAGGCAAGACCTGCTTGACGGCAGCAGCAATTGGAAGACCACTGCACCCCCATGACAGGTCTTGACATTGCAACAGGTCAAGGCCGCACCTTCCAGAAAAGCTTGATGGTCTGACTGTCTGCAGAGTAACCGCCGCTGTAGGTTGCATATTGCTGCATATCCGCTGCATCCACCCCTCCGCCCTCGCCCCCAGCCAACAGCTCATTGACCTCCTTGGGGTTGAAGAGCCTCAGCCAGGCACTTGGAATTACCTGCAAACCAAACACTGCTAAGAGCTAGCGACGCTTAGATGTCCTTTGGAACGTCACTCTGCATCCTGGCTGCAGACAATACTTCACACACAGATAGGAGCATGCACAAGTTCTTTCAAATCCGCCTGTGCAGGGAACAGGCAGTGGCTATGCTGCAACAGGTAGCCCTTCATTGCATAGCCTGCCAAGCAAAGCAACGCCACAGTGGAGCTAAGCGCAGAGAGCCTGGGACTGCATCAAACTTACACTCACCTGATTCAGGCCAGCAGCAAAGCTGGCTGCAGGCTTCCCCAGGCGCCTGTTCAGGTGCCAGTCTGCGACAAGGTGCACATACAAGAGCTTGTTGGCGCTAGTGACCGCCATGTCATCGCCACCCAGGCACAGCTCGTGCACTTGCCTTCGCCCAAAGACATCATCCTCTACCGAGAACGTCAGGCCCAAGTCCTCCGCCTCCCCTTCATACCTGCGATGTCAGTATACTGTGATGTTGTGATACTAGGCATCTGCCCTTACTCCTTTGCAGTATCCAGCAGGTTGCATGCCATGCACATCATTGGAAGGAGATCACTGTGCATCAAAGCAGGTGTATTTTGGAGTCTGTTCATGCATCTCATCTGGAGGCCTTTGTTTTTGCTCTACGCCTTCTGCTAGGATCAATTCGAGTTCTCACGTTCATTGTCAACCACATCGCTCTGCAGCTGACATCTGCGCGCTCTCAGCAGCATAGCAGAGTCTAACAGATAGCTAGGTGATGCCTACCGTTTCAGCTGTATCAAGCTCCTGTGCAGCTCAGGGTCGAAGGCCTGGAGGTCGTCAAAGAGAGGGTATCTGCCCTGCAGCTTGGACACAAAGAAGGGCGCCAGGGGTGTATCCAGCAGGATGCCCTCGTACAGTGCCTTGCCAAAGATGGCTCCCAGGAAGCGCAGCAGCGCAGGCGCTGAGGCACCCAGCTGACTGGACACGGGTGCAGGGAACGCCAGGCCGCCCTGCTCTGTGCTAGTGAACAGGCCATAGTCTGCATTGAAGCCTGCCTTCACCACCTGCACAGTAACCAAGACTACACCCTCAGACATGTGTGCTGGCTGAGAGACGCAAGTGCTGAAGAACGATGAGGCGGATGCCTGCTTCTAAATTAGTACATGAGCCCTCAGGCAACCAATGCGCAGACATTTCCAAATCGTAGGGTCTAACGGTCACATGTCTCTCGAGTGCCAACTCTCACACAAATGTGATCAGGAATAGAGCCTGTGATGGACATCAGTGGGAGTATGCTCCAAGATCTAGCAGCACATCAGTGCTCACCTCTTCAAGAAACTCCTTGATAAGACCGCCATGGTCGATGCCAGCCTCCAGGACGCCATGCTGGCTCACGAAGGTCACCATGAGCCGACCCTTGATGGCCGCCCCAATGCTGTGCAGCGCAGAGTAGCCATCGCCGATGATGTCTGTCCGCCGCACTGTGATCTCTACTGCTTTAGGACCTCCATCCATGGGCGACTCTCCCCATCTCCCCCTGCACAGGCACATACATTATGAGCGGTTGTCTATTAGACAGCGCACGGATAGACGAGCACCCACAAATGACAGTCTGCCATAAATTCTACGTCCTGCCATGCAGCTAAGACAGCCCCTTCACCTCATGTCTGACGGCCTGACAGTGATGCGGTAGCATGGAAAGCTCAAGTATGCATGCCGTTGAGGTTGTTTGCAGGGTGGTCTGACCTATCCTTGTCTGCGGCAACCAGGGACCTGAAGATGAGCACCCGCTGGTCAAAGGGCACGCACTGCGGCGCCTCTAGCAGGAGCGCTGCCAGCAATGCAGGCCGCCCAGCCACTGCCGGTGTCTCTCTGCAAGTGACCGTAATCTATCTTGGGAATACCGGGGGGTTGGCACCTCCCGGTATTCAAAGCAGTCCTTCGGCACACAAGTACCAGACAAGACATCTTGAACACCTTCACTATGACTTGAGCGCAAATTACATGCCATGCAGCGAGTCACTGTGCCTGAAGGATCCTCACTTCAGAGTGAGGGAATATCGCATGTATCTAGAGATCAAGAAGGTCAAAACAAATTTGTTGTGGGAGATCAAGTCACATGTGCCATACTTTGGTGAAGCTGGAGAGGAGCCTGAAGAGGCTTGCAGCAGGGCGCGCATGACGGCGGCCGCACTGAAGCGCTCTTCTACTGACTGTGCCGCAGCGCTCTCTGCTGCAGTAAAGGGCTCCAGCCACAGCGCTGGAGGGCAGTAGGGTCTTCGGACGTCCCTCTCGTATAGCTCCCTCAGCAGCTTTGGTGCCCACTCCGCAAGCATCCTCCTTGCAGTCTTGCTGTCGAGCCCTGTAACATCACACCTCGGTATTTATTTGCTTCTGATCATGCTTCTCTGCAATAGAGTAACATGCTAACAGCGCTGAACAGGGCTTCTGAGCATCCTCTCAGCTCTTCCCAGAATATGCGCTGTCCTTGCAGTGCTTGTGGGTGCGGGTCTATATGCATGCAATACATCAGTGTATACCTGCCCTTCAGATGTACTGCATGTGTGCTTACATACGTATGCAGAGCATGCACACCTTGCAAGGCAGGCAGAGGCCCTTGTATGGGTGCCCTACTACCGGTCTGGGCAGTCTGAGCTGCCGGGCAGTGCGTGTGGAAGACCAGGGAGTTGAGCGCTGTTGCAATGGCGCGGTGCTGCCCCAGGCTGAGCATGTCCTGGCGCTCATGAAAGTCCTCGTCATCCAACACCAGCAGAGCCTGTGCATGCACCCTGCAACAGAACACTGAGCCTCTCATCTTGAGGATGCATTGTGTCACGCTCTTACTATTCAAGCTACCCAGCAATCGGGCTGCATATGGCCGCACATCAGTCCAGATTCATGTGTCTTATATTGCTTACCTGCAGAAGAGGCCTAGCAGGGCTGCATGCTGCGTAGGTAGGCTCTGCGTCCCCTGCCGCAGGGACTCAACGTTCCAGCCGCGCTTGGCTTCTTTGGGTGCATCCAGAGGTAGCCCCATGCTGCCCGCCAAGTGTGCCCACAGCCGCGGCAGCAGCTTGGTACCGAGCGCCTGTCCAGGCAAGATACAATCAGCATCGCATGACTCTGAAAATTTATCACTCTGAATGACTCTTTCAACCATGTAACATTGTGGACTACAAGACATATTCACAAAAGCCAGACGCCCACTCCTGATCATGTAAAGCAAAAGTTATGCTGTGACAAATACCGGTGCAGGTGTGAAAACAACAATGATTGAAGGAATCACTGAAGCAATGTGGTATTCCTTACCAGTGCATTCACAAATCTTGCCTCCTCTGCCTGGGGTGTGGAGCCGCATGCCGTTGCCAGGTCAGGCAGTGCAGCCAGCAGGCGCCAATACAGAAAACACAGCTCCAGCAGGCTCTCCTTTGGCAGCTGTGCCAGCAGCTGAGAGGCAAAGGTGCCCTCAGCCAATGGCCACAACTCCTCAAGTGGATTGCCTTTGGCCTCCGCTGACGTGTCCAATGAGCTAGACGTCTTGTGCTGAGGAGATGCACGGCATAGGCTGTGCGCTCGCGAGAGCAATTTTGTCGCTGTGCTGACGTAGGCGGATGCATGCTGAGGGGCTGCCAAGTAAGCCGACTTTGGTAGATAGCGCACTGAGGCACCGTCCTGCAAGCGCAGAGGAATAGAATTGATATGTGTGGGTTTGGCTGCTTTATCATCAGGGGTGAATGTGAAAGATGGATTGTGAGCATCAGAAGGCGGAGGAGTGGAGTGTTTTGCGCTGCTTTATCAGAGGCGACCGGAGAATCACGCAGATGTCGGCACAGTCCAGAGGTCATTGCACAACGATTTCACAAGTTCCTTGCCTTCATGATGGACATCAGGCATATGAGGCCTTCAAGGGCTCTGCTGTTCCGCTTCTCACCTTCTGCTGCTTGGTTTGAAGCTGTCCAGCCACAAGGCCCGTCAAATTGGCCAGCATCCATAGCACATCCATCCATGCCGTGTCAATATCTGCTCTGTTCCTGCGGCAGCATGCGCTGATCAGCGCCAACAGCAAAGGCTGAGAGCAGGATGTGCAGTAATGCCACACTGATGTGCTGAATAAGCTGCCCGGCATGCCTTCAGCATTCAAGTACGGCCATCTACTAAATCGTCTGCTTCATGATGCAAGCCAGTTACAAGTCATGATCACACCCCTAGCAATGCTCTCAGGAGTGGGGTCTGAGATCAAGAATTAAGCACCTCTGACATGATATTCTGCACTGGGTGCGCGAGGTAGGATCCCTCTGACCAGCATGCTTCTGCTCTGCAGGGGATTGCTGCTCAGCAATTGCGTCCAGAGCCGGCATTATTGCCTCAAGGGCCTTGAGTGATGTCAGCTGTGTCCTGACTTGCCTCGGCATGCCGCTAAGAAGCCGCGGCGATGACAAGATGAATTTTGCAAAGTGATCAGCTGCTACGCCCTGCCAGCCTGGTAGACTTGCATGATTTGGCCGCTGTGCACCTCCTTCTGCAGCGGGTGCTGAGCTGGCGGCGCAGGGCTTCAGCGTGCTGAGCAGCGCCTGCATGGCTAGCTTTACAGCCATGTCTTTCTGCTTGCTGATAGCATCCTGCTGGACATCTCCACTGCTATGTTCTGCTGTACTCGCAGCAGAATTGGGAAGCTGGTTCCCTGTGCTGATGTGTCTTCTAGCTATGAGGCGCTTCATAGCACTAGCCAGAGCTGGTGTGCTGCCAAGACAGGCTTGCAACTCGCTGGCAACCTCTTGAGCCTCGTCTTTGCCTGCACAATAACGCAGATTGTTTCTGGTGCTGTCTCTGCATGCATCGCATGCGTCTCATAGTTGATGCAGCTGCACTTACAATTGCTGTTCTCTGCTATCCTACAGTGACGCATTTCTGAGCTGTACCTGAGGCACAGCATGCCCACGACGAAGGGTCGAGCAGCAGGGTCAGCACTCGTGCAGCTGCAAGCTCAAGAAGCACATCCTGATCTGGAGCAGCTGCAGAGCCCAGCAAACCACAGCACAGCAGGGCAAGCAGCCTGCTTTGCCGCAGCCATACATGCCTGCATAGCATGACAAGGTATTCAAGCATTGTGCACACATCAGCACATCGGTGTGGGACATCTGGGCGAAAAGCCGCAGCATATGATATGAAGCGCCACTCAGAAAATGAAGCAAGTGTTGCTGAACGCCACATGCTCAGCTTGAGAAGAAGACATGACGCACCTCTTTGCGTCATCCTTAGTCATCGCACAGTAGTTGAGGGCGTCCTCTCGAGAGGCGATGCTGCGCATGAGCAGCGCCAAGAGGCCCCTAAGAGGCGCCCCTTCTGTGGCGGGGTCAATGCGCAGCAGGCTTCCGTGCACCTCCAGCATGTGACGGGCTCTGTGCCCCGGCGGCAGGCATGCAAGCAGGAGCAGCGGTACTGCATGCCCTGCAAGTGCAAGGCACAGTCAAGGGATTTGGTCAAACACCATTTCTCTGGAAGGCTGGCACGCACTGCAGTCTGCATGTTCCTAACAGTCTGAGCCCTCATGAGTATGGCCAAAGGATAGAGCAGCCAAATCATGTCCCTCGCTGATGGCTTCTCCACAGATGCAGCACATGGCCACTCAGACATTTGTGCCAACACTAAGACCCACCAGAGAGGGCTGTCACAGGCACAGTCGCTGCAGGTGAGGCAGCTGCACCTCCGAACTCCCTGAGCCACCGCTGCAGCAGCTCCTTGCAGGTCTTCTGCCTTGACTTGTGACCCCTGCAAAGCCATGAAGCTGTCATGGTATGTTGCAGAGGGAAATCCATTATGCATGGCTTTGGCGCCACCATGTGTCAACATCGGCATCATTTCATGCCAAGCGGGTGCAGACATGCAGTCACATCTGCATTGTTGATCTTCAGGACTGCTATGAACAGGTGCTCGTCAGAAGGAATGTGGACGGACCTGTAACATCTCTGAATACAGCATGCAGCCACGAGCTTGTGACGCTCTGCTGTGCGCGCCTCCCTCTCAGCTCTGAGCTGTTCCAGCAGTTCAGCTCTGCATCAGGTGCAAAGAACATCAGGCATCAAGAAGCAGCGTCCATTGCAAGTGTCATGACTCATAGTCACTTGCCCAGCATGATCAGCTGTCTCGCAGAAGCACAGGTCGGGTATAGTGAACGCATGGCAGTCATAGGGATAGAAATTGTACATTGAATGTAATATCCAACCAAGATGAGGCGTGGTGATAAGAGGAGGGGCACCTGGTCTTCTCTCTGTTGACCCTCGGTGACCTCTTGGGTTGTGATGTGCCAAAGTTGGTTGACGGGCCTGTATATCTATCCATACTGTTCGCATCGCTGTGAATATGACAGTATCACATCGTAGTTTCCCTGCGTGCCTACTTACGACACGGCACGAAGCAAAGGGGGAACCTGGAACAGTCGCATACTACCGAACTTGAAGCGTAGCGCCTTGCAAGTACAACAATAGCTCACTAGATGGGATTGCACAAGCAAATATTGTAGTACCTGATGCAAGGAAAACAGATGGTGTTAGTGGAAGCTGGGCGATTGCGAGGGGAAGCTGCAACGTAGACAATTTCGGTTTGAAGGACCCCATGACAGCATTGGGCGCCAATATCTTCCATCACAGAGGGACATGAATAGAGACTTTTTGGACATTCTATAGCTGGTGGCAGCGCAAGGAAGGAGCTCACATCATTTTCAGCATCTGCTCGTTCTCGTAAGGGCGGGACGATGAGAAGTACCACCTGTGGGAAACGCCTTGCAGCGCTTGCTGTCCTCCTGATCGCTATAGGCATAGTTCATGGTAGGGAATCTGCAGACATATCTGATTGCGAGATTCGCGATTGTGCCTGCCTCAAGTACCCACTTCTTGCTAATGTGAGAGTCAAGTACCTTTGGAGGGATTGCGGATCTCTGACACATTCCATGCGATCGAGCACAAAGTAGACCGTCTGCTGCATGAGATAGAAGGTGCCATCCTATCTGTGCATTTGCGTGGATGTTGACCTCCAGGCGTACCTTGGAGTCCTAAAGTTGACCACAGCAAGTCATGGGCACTGCATACACAGGTCAAAGAGGTGGTGGCGGAGAGGGCGGTGGCGGCCGTGGTGGCGGTGGAGGTGAGGCCGGAACAGTGACTGGTGGCGGCGCACGCGGCGCAGTCACAAGTGTTGGCGGAGGCATGGGTGGAGGAGGCATGGGTGGCTTGAGCAGGGTGAGCATTGCAAAGGGAAGCAAGAATACAGACAACACTGAGAACAGCAGCCATGGCCCGACAAGAAACATAGGCTCGGCATTCCGATGAACAGCTAGCCTGCATTATGAGCTGCTTGTAGTTGCATGTACAAGACTGGGTGGCCTAATTCTCTTGCATGTCCCACGCGCGCTGTTGCTCATGTACCCTCAGTCCAGTTGTTTTCTTGCTGTGGGATGATCAAAGGCACCCCAGCTTTCAGTGCAGTGCAATGAACAATGCGAGCCAGGGTCTCATGTTTGCCGTGTCTTGCAGGCTGGTGGATCGTCCTTTGCCAGCACCCTTGGTGCCATCCCTGCAGGCGAGGTAAGCCATTCTCATACGTTCTGCAGATTGAACAGCTTTAGACATTTCATCGCCTTGGCATTTTGCCCGCGCTTTTGCAGCCTCATGTGGAGGCGTGGCAGTCGCCAACAAAGTGGAGGCGATGGCTGCACTGCAGCGAACATGCGTATATAGCCCGTGGAACCAAGCCGGAAAGCCTGCAGGAAAGGGTGCCTTGTTCCTTGCAGGTCAGCACGATCAATCGCGGCGGCAGTGGTGGCGGCGGCGGGGGTGTATTAGGTGGCGGAGGTGGCGCCGGAGGTGTGTTGGGTGGCGGTGGTGGCGGCAACCGGGAAGGTTCTGGAGGTGGTGGCGAAAGCAGAGAAATTGGCGGCCAAGGCAGCAATGGTGCGCACGAGCCCAAATACAGACTGGAGGGACTTGCGCACATGCCAGGAAGATGTAAAGGTGCAAATGGGTGATGATTGTGACATGCTGACAATGGTGAGGCGCATCTGCCACACTTCTGGGATGCATCATAGCAACACAATTAAGAACCCATGAAGCTGTGGAAGGGTCAGTCAAGCCGCTATCTTGCTGGAAGGATTTCATCAGTCAAAGCTGATTTGGGCAACACCCTACGGGCATTTCGCCGTACATCGCAATAAAGCATATAACAGGCAGAGGAAGATGCAACAGCCTGCTCAGAGTGCTGAATGCCAGCTGGCTCCTCGGCAATGCTGCAGGCTTTTTTGGAGCACAGTGAGTAAAGGCCCATTTGAGCGCTTGCGCAGAGTTTCCGGTCAAAAAATTGACCCTCAAGGGCTGGGTCCATCTTATGCAAGCGCGCAATGACAAGTCTGGCCGCTCTAGTGTCAACATTTGAGAGCCCATTGCAGGCGGAGAGCGTGATAACGGCGGCAACAATGGCGGAAACAACGGCGATCGCAATGGCGGCGACCGTAACAATGGATGGAATGGTGGCGGCAACAACGGATGGGACAATGGACAAGGCCGGAATTACGACAACCGCGGGGGCTACAGCTACGGTGGCCGGTACATGCGCATGATCACCTGCTCCTCCTTGATGCTCCCCAACATTCAATGGTTATAGCTTGAACAAAGCCTTGAGCCCTAGATGACCTGGAGTATGCTGAAGAATTTTATTGATTGGGAGTTCTCACGCAACTGCATGTGGAGCCTGGCCTGCCCTGTTTAGTACTGAGTCCTCCCACTCCATGATGATCATGAGGCAAGTTTGGTGCCTCTCTCTATGGCTGTGTGATCCTCTCCTTCTTGTTACCACTCGTGCAGCAATGGCAATCGGGCCCGTTTCTGTCACTTGTGAGCATTGTATGCTCTGGCATTGTGACTCACATGCATAGCCGCCATAGATCATTGGCTGACCACCCTTTGTATCCCATGCAGATACTGGTGGCGTGGGGGTTACTGGAACGGCGGTTGCTATGCCTGCGGAATCTGGATCGGCCCTCTTGAATCGAATTGGCCCAGCTGCCCAGTGTGCCAATACTACGACCCCAACCAGGGTTACTGCGTCAATGTCGACGATTGCCCCAACAACTAAGCCTCAGCCGCTTTTGGCGCCCTGGGAACTCTCAGATCAGATGTGAGGGATTGTCACAGGACATTTTTGGATTTTGAAGTTCGAGCCTCCTTAGTTTGGGCATTGACATCCACCAAACGTCCTTGGGAATAACATGCTATGTCGTTGCGCATATGCATATGCGTATGTGTGCTTTGCAACCAGAGACCTTGCAAGTCAATGGCATCAACTGGCTTAGTGCTCTAAGACCCAAAGCACCAATGTATCCTATCACTTCTGCAGCCCGGATCAAATTGGGCATGGTGACATGCAAGTTTGATTGTTGTGTGGAATAGAAACACTCTTTGCTTGATCTGCGGTGAAAGTAATTTGGCTATAGATGCCCGGTAGTGTACCAGAGTACTGGATATATTGCCATATGGATGCATGCCGTGTGAATGCATTTGGGTGTAGCATGCTGTTTCAAGACGTCCACAGTGCTCATGACCCTCAATGGCGTGCATGGCTGCATTAAGCTGCTGCATTACGCTATGCCGTGCTATGCTATGATACCCCGAACACAGCTCATGTTGCCTGTGGGCGTATCCTATCCTGTGATGAGAGATATGACAGTTGGCAACACACGCAGACACAAACACCGCGGCCCTCTTGCAGCTCAACCCCAGGATGCGGGCATACATGGAAGAATGTCCAGACGAAGCACTGAAGCTTGTCCAAAAAGGAGTGCGGGGCTACACCCAGGAGCAGCACAAGGAGATGTTGCAACATTTGCGGAACAGTGTGCAGGCTGGGCGCGAGCTTGTCTGCTGGCTGAGGTGGGTTCACCCGTCTGCCGAGCATGGTGCTTGTGTCCCATAGCTATTATTGCTGTGGGACATGATGTTGCCTCCCTTCTGCTGAGACTGTCATTCTCACTCTATCAAAAGCCCATGTTCCACACAAGGACCTTGCGCAAAGAGGGTGGAGCCCTCAAGTTGAGGCATGAAACGTTGCAAGGCCTTGCGGTAGCAATCTGATGATTAAATGGGCTCGGCGCAATGTACACGAGCTATTCTTTATGCCGGATCGGGGACAACCCAAAGCGCTTACGCATAGAGATGGAGAGAGAGCCAGACAATACTTGCGGCTGTTGTATGGCTTTATGAGTCCATTGAATGATTTGTCACCATCGAGTCCAGTAGGGTCATACCAAGATTTCTTGGCAGACACTGGATGACAATGTGCGTGTGAGGCTCTCTCCCAGGGATGTTTATGAATCGTGGAGCACTTGACGGGCTCGGAAGGATTGCAGCATTGCTTCTTCATGCTAATCCCTGACTTTGACACGGCAGTCCCCGAGAAAGAGGTATGCTTGCTCACATTGGGTTTGCATGAAGTCACGACATCCTGATGCCGTGCCTCGTAATAAGCCTGCCCCTGGGGGCCGCATCCTGACCTATGCTGGGCCTTGTGTGCTTCCGCTGGATTCCCCATCAGTCATGTGGGCTGACATGATAAGAATGTGCAGGGCAAGGAGGATACATGGGCGTTGCAGCTCATGGCAACCCATGTTAGATGGCTTGACGGACAACATCGTGGCAACCGGCTTGTCGTGCCTATACAGGGTGCAGCATGGCAAAGACTTCCTAGACTCCTCGGGTCTTGTTCAATGGTGCCTAAGACAGCCAACTTGCCCCTTGCCCCGCCAATATTGCACCACAGCACACATCAGTGTGCTCACACGCAGATATGATATGAACAAGAAACAGATCCTGTGAGACATGCCTAGCTTCAAGTCAGCAGATTGCTGTGCTGCTTGCTAATAGACAGGTTCGGTCTCATAGGCTCATGTTGGCTTAGATGTGGTCGCGCTAGATTGCAATCAATTAGCCTGTGGCACTGGAACAGGCACTCTGCATTTAAGCATGCGTACTGAACACCCCAGGAAGCACCAAGATTGCTGATTTGCATAATGATCATGAACTTATCAAATCAGTGCGTCAACCATCAACTTCATTGTTGGTTGCCAAGGGACAGAACATGTCTGAGATTTGTGTGAAGCTTAAAGATGAGATGGCTTTAGAATGCATGGGATATAATCACGTCCGCTGCACATGTCAGATCAGCTCCCTGCTTCCTGAAAGTCTTGTCAATTGAGCTCTTTGGCAATTGGGCTGGACATGTGACAGCACATGCTTCCGGTGCTGTGAGGTGGATTTCCGACACAGCCTTGGACTCTCAAAAGATATACAGCTTCGTGTATCTCCAAGGGATGTAGTGATGCATGAGGATTCTCGATCCCATGAGAGGTGGGATGCACCGTGTTTGTTTCCGAAGAGCAGACTCAGCCTTTTTGACCTGACAAACTAATGGCATCCATCACAGGTATATATTGACATCATTTCCAAGGGTATCGCTTCCATTGGCTCCTGTCGTGAGATACGCGTCGCTGATGGGTAGAACTCTGTCCTTGCAGCCCCTCCCCACAGCGCTGTGGTGGCAAGGTATCCTGCGCAGGAGCTGGCCCAGTGGGTGAGGCATCTGATGTCAATTTGTATTGCTTCCGGGGTACACGCTGGCCTCGCATACCTACCACTTGACGGTGTAACTGTGCATTGCAGTGGGAGATACGTGATCTCAGCGCCCTGAAGGAACGTCTGATCCTTCCATCTTTCGAGTTTGAGAAAGAGACTTGGTGACGCCTTCATGACCCTTCTCAGTGCTCAGTCTGACCGAACGGGATGAATATGCTTGCCAATGCCAATGCGACGCTAAGTGGCTATTGCAGCTTTGCAGGGTATGTGACAACATACACCATTGTCTTGCAGGTGTGTGCTTTTGGAGCCGTCGTCCACCACAATGTCCCAGATATCTACCTACAGCGGATATGTGGTCTTATCCAGGTCGACTGAGAGTAAAGTTTGCTGTCACCGTTGTCAACCAGCAAGATCCAACCAATTCCATGGAGCTTGGTGAGGCTAGCAAATCCTTGAGATGCTTTGTATGCCTATAATGTAACATGAGCAGCCAAAGCAGAGCAGTTTGATATGCATGAAAGGGCAGTAATCTACAATTATATAAAAGATGGATGCGTATGGCTCTGCAGAAAATGACCTTATATCTCACGAAGGAGGCACAAGCTTTGGTTTTGTAGGCGAAGCAGGTTCAGGGCCAACTGCTCCTGGGCTTACCCTGAATGACAAGCTTGTGCTGCGGACACAAGTAACAATATCAAAGGTGCAAGAAGCTTTCCTTGCGCTTGCTTGCCCTCTGAGTGCAGGTTACACCTGTGCGGTATGACAGGGCATGCTCTGTAATTGGTCAGGTGCTCTGCAGTTGGTCAGGTCGTCGAAAGGCAAAGGACCAGCGCTCAGCGTGCCACGTATCTTGTAAACAGGCAGTGCAGGGACAGAAATTTAGAGATAGCCTGCTGCAAAATAGGGCAAGAGGTGCCTCTGGGAGATGTCATTCACCAACGCATCTTACTAGTTTGCAGGATACCAATCCAGGAAGCCTCGACACACCTCTGCTTGAGGAGTCACACAAATTCTTGACACAGGCTTGCGTGCGTCTGTACAGTAAATCAGAATCAGATGTAATGCTTAATGTGGGGGATGACAAGCTGCGTGCACATTGCTCTCTACTTTCAGAGAGCTCCATATTCTTCAAAGGCATGTTCCAGGTGAGGGTTCTTCTTTCCCAGAGCATCTTGGAGGCAAAGCTTAGGTGGTGTCTCTGGCTTGGGAACTTGTGCCACATTGGTGGCCTATGCAAAGCTTGTGTGCAGCATGGCCTGTCTGACGAGGTAATGAAGGAGATGAGCCAGCCTCCGTATTGTTGCAACATCAGGTATGCCAGAACACGCTGCCAGCTGGATTGACTTGAGCATGCTGGCGTGCAGCCAGGAATGACTGAGAGCACAAGTGGAGTCGTTGAGATCCAGGAAGTTGCTCTACAGGACATGGCAACCGTCCTGAACTTCATCTATGGGGTACTTTATGCCCTCCCTGAAGAGCGGCTGCAGCCATTAATTCTTGCGACAGACCGCCTGCAGGTATAGTACTGACCCTGTACAGTAGCCAGAGATATGAAGAGGATACACATGCTTTGAACGAATCCAAGGGGTCTGCATACGTCCATGTGTATGCATTGATAGGCGCATGGAAAGCATGAGACATGGCTGCCTTGCATGAAGCACTGATACTGTGCGAAGGTGAGGCCGCTGATGGAGCGCTGCGTCACTGAGCTGATACGCCACTTGACTCTGGACAACTTTGCGGATGTAGCAGTGCTAGCAGACAAGGTAGATTATGCGCAACTGCACAAGGCCTGCGTGGCGTTTGCAGTGCGAGAAGAGAACAGGTGCATTCACTATCCTTTCTCTCTCCTGTGTCTTCGCATGTGGCTGATAGCGTCTTTGGTATCAGGCCTGATCCCTGCTGCAGAGCATAAGCTGGGCAGTCTCAGAAATGGCAGCGAGCATTTGAGGGGGCGCCAAAGACTGCGCCATCTCATATACCTGATCTTACACCACACTGTGTGCCTTCCCAAGGGCATATGCACACCCATGGCTATGATAGCAGCAATGACGGGCCCTTATGAAATTGCCCCGCAACAGAATAGGAGTGGCTTTTGCAGGTCAAAAGTTGCCAACTCGCTGAAGCGTACCCTGACAGATGCTGGGCCAATTTTTGCGCTCAATCTTATGGGAGAAATATTGGAGCAGAGCGTATCAAAGAAGGCACGCACTGAATGAGCATTCCAGTAGGTGCATGGGATGGTCAGAAAACCATCATTGCCAATCGGTGAGCACCGTTTTGGTGATTGAAGACTTCAACCATACATGTCTGGTGTGGGTCCTTGTGAGTGTGTGATCATGTACGTGTGAGGGCTGAAAGATTGGAAACTCCTCTGATCCATGCCAGGGATTTGCTTGGTTCTTCCAGAGGTGGCATAACCTTGGTGACAGCAAAGCACTCTGCCAATATAAAGCTTACAGCTGCCAGTATCAGGCACAGCTAGCTTCATGTCTGATGGAATTGCTCCTTCACCTGAAGTCTGAGGCTTCAGATGCATCTGTGCCTGTGTGATTGTACTAGCCTGTCAGCAGATCTGACACATCATGCAGATTACAGCTCATCCAGTCATGTGTGTAAGTCAGCATTTGAGAAAATTTCAAAGCTTTAAAGCTTTACATGGTTGTGCAGACAACAAGGTGACAGTACTGGTTGCAAGTCCCCTGTTTGCATGTTTAGCTTCAAGCAACTGCTCTTTGTGCATTTGCTTACTAGCACATGTGCTGACTACCATAGAGTAGATAGCAGAGCCAAAAGTAAGAAGCCTTCTTGCAACAAGCGGTCCACAATCATCCAATTGTTACAACTCAATAGCCCAGCAAGTCGTTCAGCTTTGTGCGACCATCCCCCTTCTGGTCTTCTGGAGGCTTCCACTGCTCTGTGCCAGCCCCATCATCTGCAAGGTGGCCATCATTGTCCGTCCCCTGCAGCAGCGCCAGGTCTGCCAAGAGCCCAGATGCACTGTGTACACCCCCGGCGCTTGCTGCCCCATTCGCTTTTGCTTTCTTTGCTTCAGCTGCCTGCAAGCACATTGCTGCATCAAAAACTGCTAGACCCGCATGATGAAGTTGCAAACCTCGTGTAGGAAAGACATGTGACATTGCCAGTGGGAAGCCTTCCACTGCTTTCACATGCAAGTCTACTTGATGTAGATGGTGCTGCAAATTCCAGCCATGAAGAAGAACAACAACCATTGCATGTCTGCCTGGTCACCTTCTGGGCCTTCAGCTGATCTCTGGTGAGCAGCTGGCCGGGCTTCTTCATGAGCTGCAGCCCGCCCTGCTGTGAGTCCTCAGCCGCCAGCCGGTGCGGGTTGTCCTGCGCCACCTGCCATGCACCGTCACACCTCAGCCACCGCTTGATATTGCACTCCATGACATGGTCTTCGTTAAATGTCATGAAGGAGCTTTGGGATAGCTTGGAGCGACCAGATGAGCGCTGTGTGCTCCAAACAGGTAAGTCATGATCACTTCAGACAGATGCCCAGCTGTCAGAATGCTGTGCAGCTCTCTTCATGACCGGATAGCTTGGGCAGACGACCACTCTCTGATCAGCATGATGAGGGTCTCTGTACTGACCGGCTTGAGAGCGACCGGGGCCACTGCTACAGCTTCAAGAGATCCAGCAGCTGGTACGCCGTCACCCTCAGTGACTGTTGTTCCTGAAGTGCTGGCCACCAGTGCTTCCCGGTCAGTGGAAGCCATGCCCTGAAGAGGTGCACTGCCTTGTTGCTGCTGCTGCTGGAGCTCTGCCCCTGGCTGAGTGGCCTCAGGCTTTAGACCGGCCATCTGCTGATCCTGTCTGTCTTCCTCCTCCTCCACTTCTGGCACAAAGGCAGCCTCCTGCTGTTTCCGACCCTGCCAGTACACAAGCAGGAGTCATGGAAGGCTTGCAGAAGGACTTCTGGAATGAGCAGCACAGATGCTTGCCAAGCTATGCCGCTGCACTTGCCTGTCATGCATGTCAAGAGACGTAGGCACATTTAAGGCCAGGGGTGGTTTGAAGTGTCACACGCGTGTTCCACCATGCGAGGCCGCTTGATGACATCAGAAAGGAGGCTGACCTGCTGCTCTCTGCGCTGCTTTGCCTCAGCTTCTCGCCGCTGCTTCTCAATTTCCAGCGCTCTGATGCCCTTAGTCTTGGCCATCTCAGCGGCATGCGTTCCCTCTCTGTAGTATCCATCTGCATGTCACCCAAGCTATTGTCAAAGTCAAGACGAGCCAGTAAGCAAGATATGGGAAACAGATGTGGGATATTTTATTCTTATGTGCTCTTCTATGCCAATCCTTTGGTCAAGAATCAGCACAGAGAAGCACATGAGAGTAGACCATGGAGTCTTGGTCACTTTTCTGTGTGCAAATCATGCAATCTCAGCCCATCATCGTGGGGCTGATGCGGGATGTCACAGTGGGTGTGAGAACAAGATGATATCCGTCATTATCTGCGGCAATTTTTTGGCAGAGTGCAAAGAAAGCTAGGCGGTGCTTTGTACCTGGGTCTGCAAATTTTAGCATCCGCTCAGCTTCAATGATCTGCTTATTGATATCTGCTACCTCCTTCTGCAGTGTGGTTACCTGCATACCAGACAAGCGTGATTACGTAGAGCAGAAGGAACTTGCGGCCACAACTGTACAGGCTATGCAATGCATATCATGTTCTCAATGTGGTAAATAAAAGTGATGTGCTCTGATTCCAAATCGTATTGAATGAGGCTCATCCCATGACAGCACAGTTTATTTTTGGGTGGGCAGCAGCACAATACCTTATCCTCTTCAATCTGATGCTGCACGTCACTCATGAATGCATCCAGAGCATCCTCCTGCACATCAGCTGCAGCGGCAGAACCTTCTCCAATTTTGGAAGTTGACGCGGCGGCTGCCTGAGAAGCTGCCGGACCCGCTGTAGACTCAGTCGCAGCACCCTTGCCCTTCAACTCCTTCTGGATGGCCGCCTCCAGCTTCCTTCTCTCCTCCAACAGAGCCTCCTGCAGAGTCGCACCGGACTGACCCCCACAATGAGGCTCGAGGGTGCACCTCACGTGTTTCCGGTTGCAGTGCCAATCAAGGTACCTTGCGCTGTGGGGCAAGCAGCCTCACGCTTGCAGATGTGCATCAAAGGTGCACCTGACACCTCATGTGGCTGAGCAGAGTGAGCATTGAGGCATAATAGCTGCATCATGCATGATCACAATGCATCGCTGAGCACTCATGGCATGTATGGAGCAGCCCTTATTCTGAGCTTTCATACTGAAACCACGTTAGAAAGCCAAGTTGTCACAGGGCAGCGCACCTTTCTGCCATAGAGCGAGGCGGCGTCCTCCACGTGAGCGGCCGCCTTGCTGCGCTTCTTCTTCGTCTCCATGGTCCGGTCGTAGAACTCGTCCTCGCCGCTGCTGGCGCCTTCTGCCTCCTCCTCCTCCAGGTCCCTCTTCTTCCTGCACAACAGCAGGAGAGTGACTGCTGAAGCAAGACATGGTTGATACTGTCACCCGTCGAGGTGTGCCTGTCTCCATGGTGCGGACATAGAACTCGCCGTTGCCGCTGCTAGCCCCTTCCGCCTCCTCCCCTTCCAGGTTCCTCTTGCCATGACTATACTGTGATGCCGTCAGAGAGTTTGCCCCCATAATCATAACTATAGCCGGGCAAAGCAAGTACTTGGGAGAAGCATACAGTCCTGTGGTCAATCTCCTGTATGTAGCCCCTATGCACACCCCACAAGGACTCCAAATCCTTCTCCCAAGAACATCAAAGAAAAACACCGGGTATGCTCCTTTCTGCTGCTTTGAGCAGCGGCTCTCCGCAGGTGTCCAGAAGGCATGGTTGCGCGGCCACAAATCTGACAGACGAATGGGAATGAAAGCAAGTACGGAACCGTACTGGCCTGAGCAGGCAATCACAGGCAGCACATACCTTTTCTTCTTTTTCTTTTCATTGCCTTGCCCTGCGGCCTTCTGCTTGGCGCCGCGCAGGGAGTCGGCGATGCTCTCGTTCAGCATCTCTTCCAGATCCTCGGCCTCCTCCATGGACCGGTCGATGACCTGCTCGTTGCGCACCAGCGTCATGGCCTGCCCCTGCGTCAGCTCCTCCATCGCCTTCTGCTTCGCCTGCGCACACCATGAATGCCTCAGAGCGCAGATGAGCGCACTTCAGCCCTCTGCCGGCATGACTAGCCTGTCAGTGAATCAATGTGGCTGACACATCGGTCCCAGCATCAACAGCGTTGCGTGCAAGCCAGCATGGCTGTCTGCAACGAGTCAAGCAACCATTGCTATCTGCTCTGCCTATATTCTGGTACATCAAACGGTCATGATTTCATAGGTTTTGGCACGCCTGAGATTTCAGCAGGCTACAGGCAATCTCTTGCAGATCCCCATAAGAAAGAAGTCTTAAGGCATGCTGAAAATGTCTTTGATGCATGCACTTGGGGTATCTGCCTCATATGCCATGCCTGACACGCACCCGGATCTTCTCAACCTCCTTCTGGAGAGCGCCAACACGGTTCTCGCGCTTGCGGATCTTCTCGGCCAGCTTCTGCTGCTTGTCCGTCAGCGTGTGCGTCTGGCTGTACGCCCGCCAGTCCACCGACAGCGCAGCCGCCTCATCCTCCTCCTCTGGTTCCTGAGGGTGTCCAAGGTACCTCAGATGGCAGACATGTGGCAAAATCCAACGAGCACATGCCACCAGGTGGTCATAGTCCTGTCATGTTGCTGTTGCCTGGTTGAGCTTCTAATGCAATATAATCAGAAATCCACTACAATCCCTTGAAGATGGGATGCATGGATAGCGGTGCATAAATGGCTTTTGGATGCATGTACACTCAAAGAACGCAGCCTAGACAGAAGCCTGTAGAGGGACTGTATGTGAGACCCCTCAGGTATAGCTGATAGCAGTGATGCAGGCTTATTCAGAGGTGGGTACAGACTGCAGACCTGATCGTCGCCAGCCATACCCCAGGAGACGCCCTTGTGGAGGGCGGCCTCCATCTGCACCTTGGCCACCTGCGCCTCCCGCTCCCGCCTCGCCTCCTTCGCCTGCCGCCACAGCGTGCATCAAAGGCTGCATATGTGTGAAGACACACACCCGGCACAGGACATAGATGCCATACACTCAGCTCTGTTGCTTGCAGGAGCTTCAATGGATTGGTGATGCCAGAGAGGAGCGTTTAGGGTATTTGAGCAAGGCAAAAATCACATTTGCTTCGTATTCTCAACATGCTCGCCACACAACTCCTATCGCAGCTCGTCGGCAATTTGACAGGATTTGCTTTATGTGTATCAGATAATCCTCTGAAAGTAAATGCTGTATTTCAGAGAGTCCTTGCCTCCAGAGCCTTCATGGTCAGCATCTGCTTCTTGGTCAGGCCCTCCTCGGGCATCAGCTCTGCAGGGCCTCCCAGGATGTACATGCGCGTGCTGCGCCCAAACTTGAACATGTCGCCCACCCTGCTCAACGCCAAACACGCTGTCAACAGATCTAGCTTGACTGTGACTGCCCAGCTGACGCCTTAATGCTTGGGGCTGCGCAAGTTGTTCACAAACATTGGGTGCCTGTGCTTTAGCCAAAGGTGCCAAAAATACCATTCTCATCTCGCACAGCTCCTGCAAGTGCCTTGCTCTTGTGGGCTGAGACACCAGCTGAGGCTGATGTAGCACACATGCAAAAGCTGCAAGCTCAGACGATCAAAGTTGATATGATGGATCCAGTGTCAGCCAGACAAGCTGCCATATGCTCTTTCAGACCCATTCAGTTTGCATGGTGATGGCAAACGAGCACACCTGACAGGGACGTGTGTCTTGGGAGCAATCTGCTTCTTGTTCAGGAAGGTGCCATGGGCGCTGCCGGCATCGTACAGGAACGCCTGCCCATCCGCGCCCCTGTATTGCAGCACCGCATGCAGCCGCGAGGCCGAGGGATGCTCCAGCACAAAGTCCGAGCCGGGGGTGCGCCCGAAGGTGAAGCTGTCCCTGCTGCTGACATCCCGGGTCTCCATGATCTGCCCATTCTTCATGACTTCCAACTTGTAGTCCAGCCTGCATGGCAGAGTAAAATGGCTTAACAGTACGATACACTGTTCCCTGATTCTTGCATACTGTATGTAAATACTAATGCCAGCATAGTGTCCTATGAAAGGCATGCTTTATGTTTGGTTATTGTCAGAACTGAGCTGCTGTCTGGCAGCGAAACACTACTGAGTTTGCAGTTTTCACAGCACGTAGCGCAATAGGAAAGCTGAAGGTGGGGCAGGGCAGCTCCAGGGTCGTATGGCGCAGGGACAGTGTGTAATATCAAGAGCCAGTGTGCTTGTACAGTAGACTGCACTGGCATACAAAAGGTCTATGAGCCTGAAGAGGAGATACCCTGTGGGAGGGCCGGCCCAGTCTGGAGGAGCATAAGTGGAGGCCTCTCGCGGCGGCCCTGTGTCTGAGCTGGCGGCTGCTGGCGCTGACTTGGCCTTCTCCTCCTCAGCCTGCTTGGCGGCATAGGCCTGCGACAAGCACACAGCCTCAGGCCATGTTGGCATATCTGGCATTTTCATATGTCTCTGAAAGCATCTGGCATGCTCCTGTTCATGCCTCTGACCTTGGAGTGGAAATAGCAGCCCTACAAGGAGCTTATGCCGGGTGCAGCTGACTCAAGAGTGCTGAGCCTGTCAGGCAAGGTCAATGACCCGGGGTACTCTCTTGACATGCTCATGTACAGCCTGGAAGTCTGCATTAGGGCATTGTTGAGGGGTGCAAGGTAATTTGAAGAATCTCATTCAGCGTCAAGATCATGCCTTCACAGGCAGGGTGAGCAGTAAGTAGACTTACAGCAGCTGCAGCATCTGCAACAGCTTTCTCCCTCTGAGCGGGCGTCACATGCGAGGCTGCAGCAGCTGCGGCTGCGATGCCCGCTAGCCTGGCCTTGTCCACTGCACAGCATCGCAAGTGCATGAACTTTATCACCTTATACATACACACATGGTGAAGACACATCAGATGCCATCAACACAATAATGGTTGTTGCTCCCACATGCAGACATGGCATGTGACATGGAGATGTACAAAGCAAAGACATGCATTACCTGGCCTTGTTGCTGGCTGTGGCAGACCTTTGGTTGCAAATGGGGGCTGGTGAGGAGCATTGAGATCTCCTTCTACATTTTTTGGAGAGTCCACTGATGGCTCAGCAGGTGCCTCTGATGTGGCATGGGGCTTGGCCTGCACTGCTTCGGATGTGCTGCCGGCAGCTGAGGCCTGTCCGGGTGAAGCAGTGTTCTTCTGCTGAGGTGGTGCGCTGAAGCGTGGAGGGGGAGGCGCCATAGCCTTTTTCTTTGGGAGATCTGGGATCCGGAATGCAGGCTTGGCTGGGGCACTGGACGACCCGTTCGGCTGGACAGGCTGCTCTTCAGCGCCTTTTACCTCGTCACTAGCTTTCTTGTTTGACTCCATGATGAATAAGTACTGTCCCGGTCAGAGCTATGCTTGTACAGGCCCTTTGCTACGCAGTATGACCGCGGTGCCCTCACTGCAGAAGTTCACGGAACATGTCATGAGCACTTCAGGCATTACATTCCTCCATTCTACGTCTCTTCAGTGCATGACAAGTTGCGACGCTGTGAACTCAATACTTTGCAAGGCAGGCTCTGCTGCCCAAGCAGCTCCAGGCTGCCCAGCATGCTGCCCAAGACTTTGCTCAGGAGCGTGTGCTGCAATTGGCGGCCTCCTGTGCCCTTGGATTGCAAGAAGAGACCACAGTGGGGCTTGCAATTTCATAAGCAGATTTCTAAGCGTGAACGCTATGAATGTCCTTGTCCGCCAACATCTGGACAAGGAGCGGAATTTGTATGACTGTGCTTGTGTTGATATAGTATGAAAGACGGTACAAAGCCCTGGATGGTCAAGGTCCTGACCGATCTCGGCACGAGGCTTCTGATTGTTATCAAGCCACACCTGCTGGTCAAGGATCTGCAAGGTGACATACCAATGCCTTGGGCCTGCTGGGGCTTTTGACATATCTCAACGTGCGATAATATAAAGTTGGTTCTATGCAAGTGTTTAGCCTGGGCGTTGCTTGCAAATAAGGCGCTTCTCCCGCCCTGCTAGGTGCTATAGAGCATGACCACAGAGCAGCATATCCGGAATGCGGAGAGGTGAAGTGTCAGCTTCTTTCTGTGCTGGAGTATGAGAACGGCAGAGACGTGCCAAGCTCTGTACACAGCAGATATCGGTTGCAAGGTGGGCGTTGAGCAACCCTGCGATCAAGTGGCCGTTTTCAGCTACTCATACAAAAGCTGCGAGATTATTCAAGTGCTTACTTGTATATCCGTCAGGCAAACGCGTTTTGTGCAGATGTCCTGCGGAGAGACGGTGCCAGGGTGTATGCTGAGTTCTTGGACAAGGTCAGTCATCTGCCTGCCAAATCATTACTTCTTGAGGCCTGGGGCCTCTCAGCATTATTCTCAAGGCAATAAAAGAGAATGTAAGTGCCAGGTCTGCATCCTGCATACGCAGGCGCAAGGCATGACCTGGCCGTGCAATTATGGAAGACCACTCTGACTGCCACATTTTGTGGTTGCGCAGGCAGTCAAGAACACAGCCTCCCTGTGCAATGGCGGCATGCCTTTGCAGATCGGGCTGTCACCACATCTGACACCCTCAGATCCTGGGACTAGGGGCACTCTGACATCGCCCAGGGAGCTCACTGGCCAGCATGCTGCGCTCCTGCTAAATGGCGCCAGCCTGCAGGTTGAGCATCGCCTTTTTAATTGCAGAGTGCTTCTGCCAGAGCACTCTGAAAATAAAGGAGCAGAACACTTGCATGTGACTAACAATGTCCCAAATCTGCAGAGTATGCCCAATCAGCTTCCGTTATGACAGATCAAGACTTTTATGAAGGTCTGCTTGCATCATCACCATCCCACAGGTGTGCTATGCTTGTGCACAGGCAAGCCCAGCCGTTGGGTCCAAGCGCAGCATGGAGGGTGCAACAGAGCCCAGCCAGGAGAGGGCACCCAAGAGAGCACGGCATGACACTCAGCTTGAAGGAGACGCCAGGCAGCCGGACCTAGCCGCTGCTGCTCTGCCAAGCTTTCCAGCTGCTAACGGGCACGTGGCGGCTGGCAGTCAGGAAGAGATGCAGCAGCATGATGCCAGCCACCGTCTGACAGACGCAGCAGCGCACAGCGCAGGTCAAGCGCAGCACGGCGTGCAGCAGGACCTTGCGCTCGGCCCAATAATTGGTGACGGGGATGCCAAAGCTACCTCAAACAGCAATCTGCAACTGCAACAACCCCAGCACCGACCCCCATCTCCCGTGAACAGCAAGCAGGGTACCCAGGCCTTGGCCAATGCTCAAGCCGGTATAGGCGTACCGGTCAGCAAAGGCGTGCAGCACAGTGCAGAGCCTGAAAGCAGCAGCGAGGAGGAGTCCTCTTCTGAGGAGGGGAGCCCTCCAGGAGAAGGGCTCCTCCCTGCAAATACACCTGCAGAGCAGCGCTTACTTGCCTCACAGCCACAGTTACACAAGGAAGAGCAGCCGCCGCCGCAGCAGCAGCAGCAGCAAGGGATTTCACAGCCTGCTATGCAAGGCCCGCAGAAGGCTGGTGAGGAGCAGAGCAGTAGTGGCAGCGAAGAGGAAGGCAGCTCGTCTTCTGAAGAAGAGGACAGCCAGCCTGATCCTTTGCTTAGCAAGGCTGCAGTGTTGCCGCCTGTTACACAGGAGGCCCAGCAGCAGAGTGCCAAGCATAGTGTAGCAGATCATCAGGGCACGAACAAGGAAGGCAGCAGCTCAGGAGATGAGAGCGCATCTGAGTCAGAGTCCCTGGGTGCACAGCAGCAGGCAGCTGCCCCTGCCCCTCCACCACAGGCTCAGCAGAATGCAGCCATGCAGCAGGCAGGCGTCAATGGGAGAGCCCAGGATGGGAGCAGCTCTGAAGAGGGGGACACTGAGAGCTCTGAAGAAGAGAGGAGCTCAGAGCCCGCTGTAGTGCATGACAGCAAGCGGGCTGCCCAGGGCCACAGAGAGCAGGGCACTGCCAACTCTAGAAACAGCAGCAACGTCAGCGAAGAGGGGAGTGGCACGCCGGATCTGGCTCAGGGGCCTGGTCGGGCACTGGTGTCAGGGGAGAAAGGGGCAGGTCCTGATATGGCACAACAGCCTGCCGGCAGAGCTCCTGCGCCTCTGCGGCAAGTACCATCCAAGGCAGTCCCAGCAGAGAATGGTGGTTGGGTGGTGCCCCCACCAGCTACAAGCAGCAGCAGTGAGGAGGCCGAAGGCTCTGATGCAGACCAGCCGCCACATGCAGCTGGAAAGTTGGGACAGGTAAGCAGCACAGGGAAGCATGTGTATGCGCAAAGGGTAACACAGCTTTCACAAACTAATAATGGCCAAATACGGCAGAGACAGTTGACCCCTGCTGCACAGGTGGCAGCGTCTGGACACAAACAGGAGGAACACCCTTCAGCCAATGAAGAAACAAGTGCGGCGCAGGAAGATGCGTTAGAGAGTGAGGCTGATGATAACACGCCACGGTGTGTGCCCTAAGAGAGCCCCTTTTTGCAGCCATGCTGCTCAAGATGAATGAGGGACCTCAAGGTGTCAGTTCCCAGCCAGGTCTCAGGACTGAACGCTCAGCGGACAGTCTGCTTACGCCTGGATCCTCACTCTGTGAAGTTGCGCAGAGCATACTGCTTACATGGCTTGCGCTGGTTTTGCGTGACCCCTGAGTTTTAAGAACATGCAGGAATGGCCAGAGAATGGTTTCTCAGAAAGAGTATGAGATGATTCAGTTGATTGGAAAGCATCCCCCAGAAACCGTGATTAAGGCCATCTTGGACGCCAGGACAGCCAAGGTGTGCTTGTCTGCTATTCCAGCCAAAAGGCAATGCTGACCTTTGCACACACAGTTCCCACACAATACAAGTCAGGAATAGCTGTGCGGAAGGAGAAGGGTTCACTGTGTGGCGACGTATCCACCTTTTCTGCAGAAACGGCAAGAGGAGGCAGCAAGGCAGACACCAGAACAGGCCGAGGCCGGGACCGCGAGCAAGAGCGGCCATGACGCAGCAGGCCCGTCAAAGCGCAATACAAGGCGGACCGCGCAGCAGGCGGCTGATGCTGACAAGGACGCTGACACGGCGACGGCCGTGCATGTGGGCTCCTCCACGCAGCCCTTGTCAGAGACACAGCTGCTGGGAAGAGCCCTGACAAGGGCGACTGACGAAGACAAGGTATGCTTATATACCACCTCAATAAGCATTGTCCCCATTAAGGGCCAGTGTAGATAGGGATGTCCCTGAAGAGTGCATCTCAGTGGAGATGCGCATCTCCGCCACATCCTATATACTTGGGCGTCACACTGCCGCCGCCACATCCTGTCTACTTGGGCGTCACACTGCCATGGCAAGAGCAGCCTTGCTGCATGCGTGGGAAGAACTGCAGATGCCGCTTGCCCCATCAGGTGCTATGTGAGGCCCCAGTCCAGGTTACCAGCAAATGTCAGGCAAACACCTAGTATGCACGGAGAAGACCCGCGTGTCAGGCCATGTCAGACAGCATGTGACCTGCAAGATTTGGATTACTTTCCCTGAGACTGGATGCGTCAAGTAGACACTGTGATATGCAGGTGCGAGAGCAGGCGAAGCGGAAGAAGGAAGCTGAGAACCCATTTTCAAAGCCCGCTAAGAAGATGACAGACCCAGTCGCACTGAGAAAGATGCTCAGGAAACAGCTGCCAAAACTTGTTGCTCATGAGCAGGGCCTTGACTTACCGTCCTCCAAGAAGGTGAGTGCACTTTTCACCCCACAAAAATCTTGCAGCCGATCACACAGATTCCAGAATACCTGGGCGTGGCCTTCAAATAAAGCCCGAGGTTTTCAGCATGATCAACAGTCCTGATGAGCACAATGCCCATGCCACATATGCCCATGCCACATAAACCCATCTACCAGACATTTCACCTCAAGCCAGTGTGTTCTTGCGCTTCATTCCACAGCGGCGTCTTGCAGCAGATGATTGCATCAAGCATTCATTGCCTCATCAGGCAACATCAAATTTTGTGGGCACCCCTGAACAGCGCTGCTTGCCACAGATGTTTGAGAACGCAAAGCCGCCATCCTGGTGGGAACTTCCCAAATGGAACGACGGCCAGTTGGACAGGAAAATAGCAATCCTGCAAGGAATATACGCACGGGCACAGGAGCCCTGGCAGAATATGCAGAAGGCCTTGCTTTAGCTTCAAGCATTCAGAGAGGGGGGTTTTGGAGAGAAAAGCTACTCACGTCTGTGATTTGTCATACATGTCAATGCATGAATGTTAGCAGAGCATGGAATGCAGCTGGGTGGCCTTCTTCACCAGAACTCAGGAAATAGGAGCTCGCAATAAGCTTTGTGATCTGCCCTGTACTTCAGCGCAGGAGCGGTGGCAGCTGTAGGTTGTCAGTTGAACCATTGAGTGACTCTGACGTTGATAAGCAGCATACACTCTGAGAAAGGGCGGGTTATCCCGGCAGTATCCGCCGAGTATCTGAGGCATCCCACATCCGGCCCCCAGCTGGCATCTTGACTGTAAGTGGTGGGTCCGTGCACATCTCGGCACATCTGCCTATGTCCAGAGCATGTAGCCTGGCATCCCTAACATCCCAGCAGTGTCCATATACCAGGAACTTACTGTGGAACACAGGTGTATGCGTTGCATTCATCCTTGTTGGCTGTGAGAGAAGAGACAAAAGAGCACGCGCTTTCTGTCGAGCAGGGCTCAAGGATGCAATGGGAAGGATCTCAGCTTGCGCAGAGAGAGCTGTATCTGATGTAACTTTGCTCATCAAGATACCTCGGCCGTCCTAATGTATTGCGACGTCCACCCTATGAACCAATTATCTCGATCATGACAAAGCTGATGAGATTGGATGGTAATGTCAATGCTTGCGTCATGTTGCTTGTCCTCTGAACTGACAGCAGTAATGCTTACTTCATCTCGGCAGGACATAGTCTGAAACAAGCTGGGGCCCACTCTGCTGATGCCTGTCTAACAGCACTGCTTCTATTTCGGCCAGCATCCTCGTACTCTCTAGAATGTGCTGATGCTGGGGCACAAGTCCCAAATGAGCTCCAAGCTGTGCGATGCCACCCGTCATGCTTGCGCTGCCCCCGGTCTGAAGGAGCTGCAGTATCTGCTTGAACGGGCTCATGGCTTTGCTCATGTCCAGGATGTCCACCTTTCCTTCCTGCATGGCACACTCTACAGAGTTACGGATCAGATCACACAGTAGCCCTGAGCATTCTGACTGCGCCTACCTGCACTTGGCAGCTGCTGGCCACAACTAAGCAGGTCCATCAGAACACCCATGCCAGCCCATCTGGGATTTGTTGGTATAGCATGCACTGAGGTATTTCTAGAATGAAGTGGTAGAGGCTACTGTCAGAGTTACATGCCCGCCTCCTAGGTTATTTGCGGCAATCCAGATGTTCTGAGCCTGTGCAGCGAATTCATGTGAAGAAACAATGCCTATGCATGATCTCACGACCGGGCAGCTTCTGACCTCTAGGGGCAGGCCAGCCTCCATCTTTGCAAGGGAGATGGCCAGCTGCAGGCCGCCCAATGCATCCAACAGACCATGCTCCAGGGCATCCCGGCCGGTCCAGGCGCGCCCCTTGGCCACCTTGCGCACATCCTCCTCGCTCATTTTCCGCCCCAGCGCCACCTGTGGAGCGCAATATTTTCATGAACTGCCCGTCGCCCAGCCCAGCACACAGGACCTCTACCAATGCTGCAATAGCATATCTCTCTACACTTGAGGATGTGTAATATCACCCTGCGCCGGCAGTCTGGAAGCCATAGAACGGCTAGCCCTGGACCCTACAATAAGCTGGAGGATGACATGCAGCTGCCAGAAGACCTCACAGATCAAGACCAACAAGAGTACTTTTGTAGTGATCTCAAAGACATGCATTTGGAAGTGAGGGCTCACCTTCTGCACAAAGCCAGAGTAGATGTGGTCTACCAGGTGGTTGACCTGCTTGAGCTGCTCTTTGTTCCAGTCAGAGAAGGGGAACTGAGCATCCGCATTCCTGCCCTCCACAATTGTGCAGGGGTTGATGCCGTACTGCCTCAGCGCATCCGCGATGTTGAATTTCCCAAACACCTGCAGTGATCACCGCCTCTGTCTCAGTAACAGACAGAAAGGTCTTAGTGAGTTACAGGCTGCTCTACATCTACACCACTATGCGATAAGCGTCTAATGCTGGTTTCCCAGGAACTATCAATCTGCACTTGATTTGGCCAGACACATGAGATGAGGCCCAAGACCCCTGGCTGAATTCTAGTACCTGGTTGAGCCCTCTGAAGCACTGCTGTCTTGAAAATTTGCATAGATATGCATGTGATGGCAGGAGAGGTGTCGTGATATCCGGAAAAGGCTTACCACACCGATGCTGCCAGTGACTGTGGAAGGCTGAGCAACAATCTTTGTGGCAGGAGCTGAGATGTAGTATCCCCCGCTGGCCGCCACATTGCCCATGCTGACAATGACAGGCTTGCCGCCTTCCTTCAATCTCAGTACCTCACGGTAGATTGTGTCTGAAGCCACTGCAGACCCCCCTACATGAAGAAAGTCTTGTCACCTGGGGAGCACTACCAGATCCTCACGAAGAGCCTTTTCAGGCAAGAACCGCATGTATGCATCGATGTTTCCAAACTGCAGCGAGAGATTATTTCAAGAAGGGTTCATGTGGTCAAACTTGCCAAAGCTTCTCCTGCTATCAAAAGACAGGGTCACCTCCGACCAGCTGACAACCCCGCACTGCAGGCGCCCTCAGGACAATAGGTCACCCTGTATCTTTTAAGGGGGAAGGCCCACCTGGGCTGTCAAGCCTGATGACCACTGCTTTGATGCTGGGGTCCTTGGCGGCCCTGACAAGCTCGCTGCACATGACAGAGCTGGCAATCTCCTGCACCCAGCAGACAGCTCAGCCCCGCTGCTGAGAGAAGTCTGCACGCTGAGAAGGCCCTGTTCTGCTGCTCTGTATCGCACGTGATTGTCTCAGGTACAGGAAACCGAGGGTCCTGTATACGCACCAACAGCTGACCAATAGCTGTATTGTGAAGCTGACAGCATGCAGGGTACGGGGCTGTATAATGCAGTGTAGCCACTGATTGCTACAGATAGTCATGAAGGAAGGTACACTCACAGGGGCTTGCTGTAGCTCAGTCGCTGACCCTTTGCCCGCCACAATCTGACCGCATGCCACTATCAGTGCTATCACTGGCTTCTGCGATCCTGCCTTAGCTACCACCTGACCACCTTCCTGATGGCTGAACAGCTCTTTGACTTCCTGCACATTACATTTTCAGCCCTAAACCTCTGTGCATTAAAGACTTGAGTGTTTTATGGCAGGCACCAGACAAAGGCATTATTGCGATTCTACAGGCGCAGCACTCAGCCAGAGGGGGCAAGTGTGTGGATTTGACATGGGGCATGCCTTGCTTTCTACTGGCTTCAGTCTGCTCTGAACCTCAGCCTTGATGTATTTAGCCAGGGGAACTCGCTTCTGCACAGCTTTGTTAGTCACCTGCTGAGCCATCTCATCCCTGAGCGCAGCACCGTAAGTCCCTTTCAATACACAGGCTACCTCACACACCCTGAGCTGTTTCCCAGGCATGTCAGGATCCTGGCATATGATGACAACAAAATGAAGAAGACAGATGCTAACAGCTGACAGGGCATGCCATGAGGCATCTTTCTTTGACTATTCAGGACTCTCAAGAGCCTAGCCTGGGGATTTGCGACAGGTTGCTTGTGCAGAGCAGACAGCCAATCATTCTGCTCACCTGTATGCTGAACCATCTATCAGCCTGCGCTCCACAGCTTCATCGCATGTGAATGGCGCCTCATCAATTGCTTTCCGCACCTGCGTGCCAGATAGCAACCCTCTTTCACATCCACTAGCACTGCTCCTGTGTACAGATCCATCCAGACAGCATACCTCAGCCACGTCACAAGCCGACTGTCCAGCTGGCGTGACAGAGACGCTGCGAGATGCATGGCAGCGAGAAGACACTGCCTTTATATCTCCTTCTGCTCCTGGCTGCCCCGACAATGGCACCATGTAAGGTGGAAAGTCACTACGAAATTCAGTCAGTCTGCCATCATCAGCCTTGATACATTGTTCGGCTGCATTTCCGTGGGGCATTAGACGAAGGGGCGTACCTCGGCTTCTGGTAGGCCCCTGGAGGAGGCAACGCCCTCCACAATGTCTCCCACAAAGCCCCTCAGCAGCGCCTGCGTGGCCTCGCTGTGTTCCCGGGTGTAGTTGCTCTGCAGCACAGCCGGAAGCAATGACTGAAGATTCTCAGAACGAGCTTTGACCTTCACTTCTGGGCGGCCTGGGGCTGCGCGGCCTTGGCTACCTCCTTGCACCAGCTCTCAGTGGACCTTTCAAGCACCATACGTTGTAGCACCAGGTATGAGACATACGGCTTTGGTGAGCAGGGGTGCAGCACCAGGTAATATGGCTGTGCATAATCCAGTATTCACTTACAGCTGTTGGAGAGAAGAAGCTGA
The DNA here is from genome assembly GCA_963930925.1 of Coccomyxa viridis. Lineage (NCBI taxonomy): Eukaryota > Viridiplantae > Chlorophyta > Trebouxiophyceae > Coccomyxaceae > Coccomyxa > Coccomyxa viridis. Next base: position 122,856 of record CAWVOJ010000014.1, on the reverse strand, counting down.
ACTTACCTGCGTGAATTGGTTGGCTACATTTTTGTACTCCTCGCGCGCCACAAAGAATGGCCGGACCTTCCATTTCGCAAAGAAGTCGCGCAAGAAGGGCGTGCTGGAGGCCAAGCCGCTTATCGACAGCAGACCAGAGGGCTGCATGTACACCTGCGCAGGCAACATGGACTCTCAAAGCGTCATGGAAAGGAAGTGGCAAGATGCCATGATGCTGCTGTAGCATTTGGCATGTTAGGGTAGAAGCAACAGGATAGGATGTAGTATATCCGATGAGCTAAATGTATCCGAATGCATGCACTCATGATGAGGCGAAAAGTGAGAACCATATCCTAACAACCACTGCTGGTTTGTAGCTCATGGCTGGAAAGCCTGCTGTGCACCTCTCAATAGATGGTGACAGGGTTGCAGCTGTAGGGGGGAGCTTTTCCGCTGGTGAGCCCATGCAGATGCATCCATGATCAATTGCACAACATGACTAGTGCGCACGGACCTTGTCGAATGCTGTGGCCAGGTAGTATGTGAGGGTGCCGCCTGCGCCTGCAGCTCCAAAGGCATCTGCATACGCCACAGTGGGAAGGCGCCCCTGTGTCTTCTCCCTGCAACATCAGTGCCCGTCATCGATGTAATCCTTTGCTGTTCGCTTTGACAGTGTGTCATGTGCAGATTGCAAGTAGGGGTGCTATGTACAAGAGTGAGACCAGCTTGCAAGAGCTATGCCTTTATGGGACAATATGAAACAGGGCACCTGCAGGGAAGCATGCAGGGAAGCAGCTAGAATCATGACGACCATAGCACATTGAGCCATCTCACTCATAAACAGAGCATAAGGACTATATCCTTGCTGTCATAGCCAGACTGCCAGCAACAGGGAGGCTGGCGAGAAAGCAGCAGTGGCACCTGAAGTCGGCAACAGCATTCCGGAGCTCCTGGATCTGCGCCAGGCCCATGAACTGCTCATTGGCTCCAATGGTGGCTGTCAGCCCCTTCACGCGGCTGTCGCTGCCAGCGATCTTCAGCGCCTCTACTACCTAGAGCAGTAGCAGCAACCTAATATGGTGAACCTGCCGCATGTGATCACAGCAGGTCACAATCAATGAAACTGAAAGGAATGCACATGGATGTGAAGCCTTGCAGGTGCAGAGCTTGCTGCACTACCTGCTTCAGCTCGAGCTGCTTCCGCACTCGTCCAAGGTTCTGCATGAACAGGCATCAATCATGTAGTGCGTTCAGCTATGGTGAACTATCATGTCAGCAATCAGGGGCAGTCCAGCACAACCACCTGTATGAGGGGATTGGTGGCAGATCTCTCCACAAGCTGGATGTCTTCGAGGTCCAGGTCAAGGACAAATTCATCTGGCAGCTTCTGCAGGGCAGATCAGAGAGGCTGTGAGGGCTTGCTGGACTATTGCAGTCCGTGGAGATGTAAATTATACCTTAGTGCAGCTCATCACCTGCTTCGCTGCCCTCGCACTCCTGATGGCATAGCCGATGGCAAGACTAGTACCGATGCTGAGCGTGCCCACTACAGCCAGTCCTGTTTTCAGGCCTCTGAAAATTCTATTGGAAGACATGATCCCTATAAGTTCGTCGAAAAGCCAGGAATGCTTCCAGGATGCTGTTACGAGACCATGTTCAAGGACATGATCTCGCCACGGGACATCACAAGGCCGAAGCCTGGCGCCCGCGCTAAGCCAAAAATGCCACCATCGTGTACAGCTCTCTCAAGTAAAGCATCTAAGAACAATGCTCGCTAATGAGGCGAATTGCTCTGATACGTCGCGCATGCTCCCTGTGCTGCGGCCAGCTGGGCTGTGATGAGTCAACCTTGTTGCAAAGGCGCAATCCCCAGCTGTATGTGTTCAAGCTGGCGTATGCACATTAGAGCGTTGATCAAGATAGTCTTCGTGAGACGAGGTGCACGTGAACTGGCTGAGCTCCAGTCTCCGACATTCTGCAGAGTTGCAATTGGGTGAGAAGCCAAAGGAAGTATAGGTCCTCACTAGATTTGAGAGTCGCCTTTACCGGCAGGGCCGTACTCACATGGTAAGATTTTAGCCTACGAAGTTGTCCATGGCGCGTCTTCACACTGTCATGGCACTGTGGTCCTCGTGTTCCCATGGGTGCTCTGCTGCTGCTTCATGTGCCTGTCCATCGCGCAACGCGACTGTTCTGGTGACTTTTACATGAGCGCCTGATGCTTTCTGCAGGCTATAGAGGACTGGTACAAGCAGGTGACCCGGCCTTTCCTTTGACGCAGAGCGTCCTTGTACTGTGCGAATTGTGGCCCCAGGCTCAAAGGCTATCTGCAACGATCCTGTTACTTGGGACTAAGTCAATCTGCTCTTGCAGCTGCCGCCTGTGACAAGGGTGTACGTCACATGCTGCGTCCTGACAACAGCAGCAGTGGCACTAGAGGTATTTCAACACCTTCTCAACCTTTGTGACCGTACCCATGCGGTGTGATGTCTATCATGAGGGAAAACGTGAAAGGGCCTTCAGTCCCTTGATGGCAACTAAGGGGAGATGCGCTTGCAGATCATCACACCCTTCAACATCTACTTCAATGCCAGATTTGTGTACCAGAAATGGGAGCTCTGGCGCCTCCTCACCAACTTCATGTTCTTCGGCAGCCTGGGTGGGTCCTGACCCCTCACGTAATCTTCCGTGCACAGAGTGAACACACACCCAGGGAATGCACTCTGATGATCAATTGCAGGACATGGCAATGGCTGTGAGTGCATTGCGCTCTGCAAGGGCTTGCGGATACATGAGCCGGCCTGCATAATTTCAGATGCACAGGTCTATCTGTTTCTGTGTCAGCCGCTAAATCTGGATCAGCATGCAGCGGATAGCAGGATATCATGCTGCTGTAGCAAACCATGCAATTCCGTGTTCTTGGGGCCAGACTCACAGATTAGATGCAGAGACTGCCTTATGTAGTGGCCAAGCGGAGGAACCCTGTGTGCTTTGCAAGAGGTTTTGTATATCTGCAGGACTGGACTTTGTGTTCCACATGTTCTTCCTGGTGAAGTATAGCAAGTCTCTGGAGGAGGGCTCCTTCAGAGGGCGCAGTGCAGACTTCCTGTGGATGCTGCTGCTTGGTGAGTCGTTTTGTGCATGCATCACGTCTCCGAATAAGCTGCACTCTACATGTCAGCAAGGGTACTATTGCGCCCAGTACTTCCATTCGTTGCCCTCCGGCCGCGGTTCTCACCGGCTTGCTGCCTGTGAAGGCTGCACCAGAGGGTGGCATGTGGAACGTACTGGGCGCAAGCTCACTTTTATACTGTTGACTGCTCAACATATTCATAGAAGGCTTGAAGGAAATGCATGCTCGATCCTTGATGCTCAGGCCAGCGTCTTCTTCTTGTAGCTGTACTGACAAGCGTGTGCTGTCAATTGCAGGGGCTGGGATGCTGACGCTGATAGCGCCATGGGTAAACATACAGTTCCTGGGGAGCTCGCTGACATTCATGATGGTGAGGACCTGTCTCTTTCAACAGAGTCCAGATGTGGGTGCTACAGATAAATATGAGCCTCTTGCAGCCCATTGTCATCCTTGATTTATGTCTGAGCCTCTCCCCGTGCTCATGGTCTGATTCAGACCTTGTGACGTGCCTTACATCCATCTGTGTCATCCAGAAATGTACTATCGCAGGTGTATGTGTGGGGTAGGCGGCATCCCTATGTGCACCTCAATTTCCTGGGGCTCTTCAACTTCACAGCGCCCTACCTGCCCTGGGTGCTGCTGGCGTTCTCAGTGACGCTGCGCAGCAACGCAGTGGTGGACCTGCTTGGAATTGTTGCAGGTGGGCCTCTATCACACTCTGTATCCCATTTAATGCTCAGAACTGACCTCCTTTCGCAGCTGATATCAGCAGCTGTAACGCCTGGGAAAATGTCTAGAGAACGCGCAGGCCACTGCGAAGCTGTTGCATCATATCTCATGAGTATGTATTGCACGCACAAACTTTGCTCATGTAAGCTTGCAGTGCTGGGATGCAGACCTTCATTCCCTAGGGTGTGTAAGGCTGCATGGATGTGTCTATGAGAGCAATGCTAGTGTGCGCAGCAAATCTGAAGGCAAGGGGGTCATATGCATGCAGGGCACTGCTACTACTTCTTGGAAGATGTGTACCCGCGGATGACCGGGCGGCGGCCATTGAAAACCCCCGGGGTCATCAAGGCGCTCTTCCCGGAGGCGGGGATAGGGTTCATGCGTACGCGCCCAGCGGCTGCACAGCCAGCATTCCCTGCACCCGGCATTGTACCACCTCCAGGGGCGCAGCATTGATACGGCAGAGGGCTGCGGTGTACTCAGTAGGCAACATCTTCAGATTTTGGAGAAGGCGAGGCCTTTACGACAGGAGCCTTTGTAACATTGCATCAGTACAGCGGAGCACAAGCAATGCAAGGTGTGAGAGATTGCAGCACAAAGAGACGAGAGGGAGGAGGGAAAAGACAGCATGAGGGCATCTGCAGGGGTACTTTAAAACAGACATTCAATTGCAGCTCTGGTGTATGTAAACAAGCAGCACATGCAATGGGGCTGAAGGCATGCATGGGGACACCCTCTTGCAGAGATTTGCCCACATGGCCGTGAGCTGCCATGATGAGACTATCACCATGAGACTGTGCGGTTGTGCTGTACTCTCATTGCTCACAGAATGCACATAATACGTACATTGCTGCCTGCACTCTACAGAGGATCCGGGATCCGTTTGAATAAGACCTTGTTCTAAGCATGTGTGAGATACCTTGCACTGGAAGCTCGCAACCCTATGCACCCCTCACAGTATCCATGTGCTGACCACAAGCTTTATATGAACTACCTGAGCAAGAGAAGGGCTCCTTTCAAACCTTTTCTGCACCCATAGTCAAGAACCCTTCGGCCAGAGCAATTGCAAAATCTGACAGCGCTGATGGCAATGACTCAGAGAGGCTTGGGATCCTTGCAAAGAATCATGAAGATGTCGCACTGCAGCTTCAGTGGCGTGTACTCATCAGAGGTCTTCAGGCTGGCCATGAGCTCCCTTTGCAGGTCTGGCAGGGGGTCAGGCTTCTCAGGATTCTCTCTCCGCATCTTGGTATACATCCCTCCTGTCCTCACAAACTGCACCTGCACCATCAGCAACCGGTAGGTCAAGCTCAGCAGGTACAACCTTAACATCCTGTACAAATTCTGCAGAGGAATCACTTCATATAGACTTGCCAGCTCAGTAAAGGTAAACATTAATTCGGGTAGATCGAGTGGGCATGTATCTATCTCCTCACACCCTAAGCTTGCCTTACCAGCCATTCTCACACGGGCCAGCTCACCAACTAGCTACCCACCTGTAAAAGCCGTTTGGGATGCTAAGATGAGGTCTGCCTCCAAAAGTGCTGAAAGCTTTGCAGCAGTGTGAGAGCGGATATTTTTGCAGAAAGTTCTCACCAGGTGCCAGATTGTGCTCTCCTGCACAAAGGGGATCTCGTCCCGCTCCACCACTCCAAACTCCTCCGGGCGAGGCTCAAGCCCTTTGTACTTTGACTCGGTGTAGCTCCTCACGTCTGTTATCCTTGAGCCCGTGATCCGTTCCCTGAAGCCCTGGAAGATGTCGTTGGCCTCCTCGTGGTGCTTGATCTGGGGGAAGTAGTAGCACCATGCAGCCAGAGCCCCGCCAGGCTTCAGCACCCTCCTGGCCTCCTTGTAGAAGGCTGGCACATCAAACCTGAGAAACAAAGAAGCACTTGAGACCCAGAAGCGCTTCTGTGAGCCTCTTCATGGTGCATACCCCTTCGGGGGCTGTTCCATGTGGATCACTGTCGTGATATCAGGTCTCTTCAGGGTCCAGCACCCACTTGGTCTACCCACCTGAGAACACGGTAAGACCGCAGGAGGATCTAAGAGAGCTTCTATCAAAGCTGCAAAGTACATCTGCCATGCAGGATTCCTTGACCCTCTTGCACCAAGAACCTGAATGCAGGACAAGCGCACCATGGCCGGCACTACTGTATGTCAGGGTTCGGCAGAATGCCACATGTACGCACCAGTGAAGAGCAGTGGCGACAGTCACGAGGTCCAGACTGCTGGAGGGGAGGTCAATCTTCTCTGCACAGCCCGTCTTGAAGGTGATGTTTGGCTGGGGCTTGCACTGCTTCAGCTGCTCCCCATTGGCATCCACAGCCCAGACCTGCAGCCCATTGCCAAGATACTCACATGCAGCCCTCCTTGGGTTCTCCTACTCATACTGTCGGTATGCCTGCTCTGATGAGGGCCTGAACTGTACACATGTGTTGCTGATTGGCACAGGGGAAGGGGTGCTGGGATGCAGGATATGCGTGGAAGCGGCAACAGCTCACATCCTTCAGGTGGCAAAAGAGACTCTGCAGATGTGACCCCTGGACCATAGCCTTGCGCAGGCGCATGAAACGTCTTGCTCTCCAGGGTCGATGGGCGTGAGGGGTGCCTTGCCTGCTTGTATCGTTTGGCCAGCTGGGCTGCGCACTGCCCTGTGCCGCATGCCACGTCCAGGGCAGTCTCGGCTGCGGGCCCAGCAAAGGCATACACGCGCTCGTACAGCTCGGGAGGGTAGTGCAGGCGGATTTTGGGGTCGGCATACAGCGCGGCACTGTCGTCATAGTATATGGCCTGACTCCCGTGTGCAGCTGACTCAGCCTTTCCTTGAGTGGCATCCATCACAGGTCACTGCAGGAAAAGTCATCAAGTCATCCCCAGAATGTTAGGGCAAGGCCGCACCTCAATCAGTTTTTGAGGATGCTGCTCTACCCCACAGTGCTCTCCAGATAGGATCACTGGGCAAGTTCTGGCAAGCAGGATGATCTTGTTTGGAGAGAGCCAATTTGGTCATCCGACCCAGTGAGTCTGGGCACCCCTGGCTTCTCACTCTTAAAGACACTGTCGCTGTCTGCAATCGCCCTCTGTGTCTAGGGATACGCTCTGCAATATTGGATGCCGCTTACCTGACCAATGGAGGGAGGAGCGTCCTAATGCTGCTCCTTCTTGCTGCTGCTGGTGGTGAGCAGCTCGTACGCTACGTAGACTGCAAATGCTGCTGCTCCCCATTTCAGTCCAGGAACTGCGTGCATCACCTTGCATCTCAGTATCGACCAGGCCACCTTGCGTGTGTCTGATCCTTCAGGTCAACATGATCGGGCAGAAGAGCAGTGGTGTTACCTGCAACGCCAAGCTGATTGCTGAGCATGGGATGCTTTCTCCACGCCTCGTACTTGTCCCAACGAAAGCCCATTGCCTCCTGCTGCCTTGAGTCAGTCGTAAAAGGTGCAGTTATCTCTTGCCACTGTCAGGCTGCAGGCCGATTCCTGCCGGACCGAGCTGCCCCTTTCCCCTGCAGAAGCGGCTATCGCAATCACGCGAACCAGGAGATGCTTCACAACGCGGGAGGATGGCGCTGGCGCATTATGAAGGATGCTGTGATGTGAAAGGTCCTCCTGGTTTGATAGGTCCCCCCGCTGACAGCCATGTGACGCACATGTCACGGTGACTTGCCCAATATACAATCCCCGGATCTGTCAGATACTGAGAACTGCAGTACTTGCGTCGTCGAAGAGATATCTATGCAGCGCCTGTTATGGCTGTTGGGGGCATGCGCAAGCTTTGAAGTCGTTTGCCTTGACATTCACGCAAGCAGTGCCCTAGCTTCATTCCCCTTCAGCTCAGATACTAAGTCATAGTGTGCAGCATCAGTGACGAGCTCGGCTCTCTTCTGAGCTCTTTCATCATACCACAGTTATCTCCTTCTTCACGCCTTGCAGTTTTTTGTAATGAACGGAACAACACCCGGCACCAAAGCAGGAACTGCCTTGCATACCACGAGCGACAGTGGCCCTGCAAGGACAGCGGCCCCTGACATAGAACGGACATCTGTCATTGAAGACGCCAGACTGTATCCCGAGGTATGATCTGCAGTATCTGTACTAGCTGCACACTGGCAGACCTTGAAACACTCACAATGCCTGGCTTTGCTCATTCGAGAAACAGCAGATTGCTGACTCTACGCAGAATCTGAGCCAAAAGAATAAACGGGTCGCCCCACCTTGCAGACCACAGGCAAAAGGATGGGGCAGATAGTGCGTTTTGAGGTGGACGAGCCCGAGACAGCTGGGGTGCAGACACAGCAGCCGCTACCAATTGAAAGCCCCATCAACCTCACAGACGAGGAGGAGCGGATGTCCAGGGACTCCAATGCTGAGATTAGGCACAAGGCTCACCAGGCTCTGGACAGCCTCATGCACGGGAATGCTCGCTTCAGAAAGGTGCTGGTTACGGCATCCACTTCCTTCCAGTGCGTAGACATTCTGGCAATCGAAATATCCTGCCTAGCGCATGCTGTAAGCGCTGTGGCAGGCTGCTCCTCACCGCAGCCAGCTGCGTTTGAGGCTTTGGCTTCACCAGAGAGACCAGTCCCACAGAACAGTATGAGCTTACCAACCAAGTTGTATCTTTGGCACAGGGAGAGTTCACGCGGTGTCGGCCTGATTTGGAGCTGCTGGAGGAGGTAAGATTCTGCCTGCGGAAGTGTGCACATCATTATAGGCAGTGTACATCTCCCCGTTATAAACATGGGGCGAGGGAAGCTGCATTGCATTGCAAATGTGATTCACTTGTCTTTCTTGGGCAGTGATGGGGTGATAAATATCAAGGCGGTGGTGCTTACTGATAGCAATGCCAGGAGAACCTCAGAGGAGTGCTCATGCGCAGCTGGTAGAGGAGCAGTGTCCGACAGCAGTGGTGTTGGCGTGCTCAGATAGCCGCTGCCCGCCAGAGCTCGTCTTTGATCAGGGCTTGGGGGACCTCTTTGTTGTCAGGTGGGCAAGAATGGTCATAATGTTGTGTGTGGAATCAAGTCTGTGGGAAGTGTGCCGATGTGTAGTCCACTCACCACCTACATGGGGTTCTCGTGCCAGGATACGTCATGCTGAAGTGAGCTGTAGCACCTAACCAAGTGGCATCTCAGCGCACCTCAGCATGTCGTCTCTCAATGCGTCAGCAAGATGCAGGGACGCTTAATCAGAGCCTCTGAAGATGCCGTGAGGACCCTTCTCGTGCAGGCATCAATACATGTGGCACCACCATACTGAGCATCCTGTGCAGGGTGTCTGGGAATGTGGTGAACGACTTTGTCCTGGGGAGCATCACGAGCGCAGTGCAGGTGTATGGGGTGCGCTTGATCGTGGTGCTGGGGCACACCCGCTGCGGCATGGTGGCCCGAGCCATCCAGCACTGGGCCAAGCATGAGCACAAGAAGGCTCAGGACAGCCTCAGTGCCGCCTCAAGTCAGGTGAGACCGCTTGCTGTCACTGTTTTGGGTTGACGGACTGCAAGTTGTCAATACCGCGCAAAGCACAGCATGGCTCAGGAAGCTGTGTGCTTGTCTTGTGGCCTCACTTGCAAAACATGCATATAAGACAGAGTGCAGGTGTAGGCCAAGGCCTGTTTGCACCATACCTTGATCCACCCATGCGCACACAGTCTGCTGCAATCTTGGCCCTGCACAGGACTCATCCACATACCTCTTTGGCTGATGTGGACATGGGACCCGAAGCAGGCAAATGCTGACAGAAGAGATGTTGCGTGCAGTCCAGAGCATCCACAACCTCTGGGCTGGCTTCGCCCTTTGCACAGGCGGCAGCCCATGGTTACGAGGAGCCCGGGCGGGCAGCCGCGCCCAAGAAGGCCGGGTTTCTGGGCAGATTATGTGCCTGCGGGCAAGCGCCTGCAGCGCAGGAGCCTCCTGAGCGCGAGCATAGCGAGCCAGCTGGGCAACCTCTGGAGACATCCACCAAAAGCACCAGCGGCCAGTATGGCATTCGAGTAAGATACTCGCTATTTTCCAGGCTCTTACTTCTACACACCAGCCTTTTGGTGCACGTTCAAATGGCATTCAGGTGGTCAGGGCGTATAGGGGGGGTAGTCTGATGTACATGCTCGTGGTGACGTGAGAGTCAGCAGCGAGCACGGGAGCTGGATTCTCTCCCTGCAGTTGCATACGGCAAAGGAGTGCAGGGAGAATTTCCAGGGCATGAGGCGGCCTCAACGCGGTACATATCACACTGACGTTGTCGTACATGCAGAGGTCGAGTCTGGGCCGTGGCAACATAGACCGCGCGAGCATCAATCCCATCAGCAGCATTGTCGGAAGCATTCAGTCAGCCGTGGATCACGTGGCCGGTGGGGGCGAGCATGGCTTGCGCCACATCGTCTCCAAGTGGGTTTCTTACATCACTGCGGTATTTCAGGCTTGCTGCCTTGCCGAGCCTGCCATGTTATGGCCATGCTATGGGTTACACATGCCAGGGAGCCTACGCACAATAGTATGCACGTGCACCTGTATGGCAGGTCGCCCGGCGCAGCACGCCTTTGACTTGAGTATGGCGCTGCGCATCAGGTCCTATTTCGTGGTGTGGGAGACGCACGAGTGCCTTGCGGATGTTCATGGCCTGAAGCTCTGAATGTCACTTGTGCAGAATCCACAGGCATCAGGAGCTGGATGACCTGGGCGTAACGGGCTTGAGGAGCCAGGACTCTCTGGGCATCACGCGAGCGCGGCTGGCTAAGCAGCGCCTGAACGAGAGCAGTGCGTTGCTGGATGACATCAAAAACATGGAGGTAATACCCTGCTGGGGCCTGAGCTGCAAAATAGGACTGAAGTTCCAGACAAAATTATGCAGGTCACCACTTGTGAAGCACGCAGTAGAGCTATCTCACGGCAGGTTGCTGTCGACCTAGGGGCAGCCCTGGAAGCTCGTCTATGCGGGCCTCTATCGGGGGCGGACACCTATCGGTAGCATGCTGAGTCCTTTCCACGCCATAATTCCCGCGCATGGAGTGCCAGTGGTACCCATGCAGATGTCGTGGGAAAGTAAAGGGCCTGTGACTGGGACCATCATACCCAACAAATGCCTTTGCTTTGCAGGGAGTCGAGGAGGTCGCCACACAGAACACAGTCCTGAACGCCAAGGCTGTGCTCAAGGGACTGGTGAGGTGCACAGATGGAGCAGTGATGCAGGAGGTGGAGGTTGTTGCAGCCAAGTATGACCTGGCCACAGGGAAAGTCAACATTGCGAAGAAGGGCTGGTACTCGGGCAGATCCTTCTACTATGAATGAGCAGCAGGCCTTCTGTGCACTCCCAGACAAGCATCTGTCCCAGAGTAAAAGAGCAATGCATGACACTCTGATGCAGAAGCGGTTGACCCTGGCTCTGGCTGTTGTTGTTTGAATTGATCAGAAGGGATCAGCATTTGCCATTGCGATTGAGTCCCAATTCTCGGAACCAGTGGGAATTGCAATCGCATAGGAGAGATCTGCTTGGCCATAAACAACTGTTAGCTAAGCAAAAGAGTATTTTGCCGGCCGTAGAGAGGGGAGAGGCAGCCCAGTCATGTGGTAGATTTACCACGATGTTGCATCACCAGATATCTTGCCGATGCGGCGTGCCATACAGCTGTCCATGGACAATTTGTCTGCATACTTTGCACTCATTTGCTTGCAACATCCTCCCCACAGAGCTAGGGCTTCGGCATATGCCAGATTGCAAAGATATTGTGTGCATATACCAGCCCTCATTACAAAGGCTGCAGCCCGCACAGAAGCAGGCATGCGGCCACACCATTAGTCTGCCTTCAAGCTTGAATCCGCGGCCCCCTTCAAATCAGAGGTGCCTTTTGGAAGCAGACCCAATTTTGTTGCCATGAGCCAGTCCACCCACCGAACTGGAAGCAGAAGGGGCAGCGTCCACCTTTCCAGCCTGTTTGCCACAATTGCATACCTTGTCCAGGGGCAGTGGACAGTCAACGCCTTCAAGATCCCCCTGCAACACTGTTGTCTGATCAGCAGGCAGAGTCACGCTAACTCTGTAGTGCAGTGTCGGTTCTGAACACATCAGTCCCGAGTGATGTGCTTCACTCACCCATACATGATACCGTTGAAGAAGACGCAGATCAGGGACCACAGAAGAGGCATTTTCAATAACCATCGGCTCATCACTATGCTCTTGCTCAAGCACAAAGGGCATCCTCCACCCTCAATGCATGCAACGATTTTTGCAAACAGGCGCTGACTAACAAGTGCACCTGGCAATGTGCTCAGTGGAGTGCCCAGAGCGTCCGTCCTCAAGCATCAGCTTTGCAAAGGCGGCCAGCGGCTGCTTGTAGGGCGTGTCATCGTACATGCTCACATCTTGCGCCTCAGCCTTGTCCCAAATTGGCGTCGCCACTGCCCCGGGCCCTTCATGACACCAGGCAGACGTCAGCCTGAGCATGCTTAGAAAGACCTGAGCAGTGTCAAGCGTATAGTCTGGGTTGCATGATGCTCCTCCATACTTGAGCTTGTAGCAGCGGTGGTGTGGACAATCGCAGGAATCCTTACCAACAATGATGACATCAATGCCGTAGATCATGAGCTCTCTCCTCAGGCTCGCAGACATCCCCTCCATGCCATGCTTGGATGCTACATAGCCTCCGATAAATGGGGCTGCAAACTTGCCTCCCACGGATGAGACCATGACTATCCTTCCTGGCGGCCCTTGCAGGGTTGAGTCTGCTCCCAACAGGGGCAGGAAAGCCTGCGCTGCTATTCTAGTGTCAGGTGATGTGTGTCGCCCTGAAACTGTCTCAAGCAGACGGCAGGTGCGCCACAGTGCGTATGTCAGAAAGCGCTTATGAACTGTATTGTCAGACGGAGCAGCGGACCTGACGCTGCAGAACTGTATGAGTGTTGGTATGACTGCCAGCCGTGCAATGGAAGTGTCTGGCAGATATGCCACACATCTGTCTTGGCGCACCTGTGTGACTTGCAGAGTGCCAATGAGATTGATCTCAATGTTCTTGCGGAACTCCTCTATAGGCTGGTACATGAGCGGGCCATGGAAGGCAGCGCCTGCGTTGTTGATCAGGGCAAACAGGGCTTGGCCATTGAGAAGCTTCCTGACCTGCACAAGACAGGGGTGTGCCTAGCAGAGCAATGTGGCATGCTCATCAGCAAAGACGGTTTGCAATGAGCACTTGCCATCTGAGCAAATCACATCACTCGAAGTGCAACAGAACTCAGGCATCACCATGTGCTCTTTATGTCACGCTGGAGCAGAGCTTGCCTGGGTTACTCCCTCTTCGATGGCAGGTGCATCACAAACATCAAAGAGCAGCGGTGTTACGGCTTGGCCAAACTCTTGTTGCAAGCTTTCTGCATCACGTTGTTTTCTGACGCTGCCAAAGACGTGGAAGTTCTCCTGGACGAGGAGCCTCACGATACCCAACCCGATGCCGGTCGATGCTCCAGTGACAACAACGCATTTCTGTCCAAGCTTGGGAGCCATCTAAGAACCTGTAATGATTCAAAGCGGAATGTGGAGGCTATCAAAGCCTTTCATGCCACAGGACACAGCCTTAGCACCAGCAAGGTAACCATAAACAAAGGTCAGCCGTGTCGCGCGATCGCCGCAATTGCCTCAGATGCAACATCCAATGCCCTTATGACAGTCCATTGCCTGACTTCTGACCTGCACTGTGGGAGATGGATGATGGGAGTCTCTCGTCGTTTCGGACCTCGGAAAGCCCCACATGAGCTAATCCGGCATGTGACCTTTCGAGTCAATTTGACTTTCCGGAACGCTTCTGCTCGAGGTCTTTGGCATGGCTTGGACACTGAATGGTCACTATGAGCATCAAAGCGCCACCTTAAATCGTCGCGAAAGATTTCTCGCTTGTGTACGGACACACCCTGCATGTCCAAGGTCCAAGGTAGATGCTGCAGCGCAGCTGTATATACAATAAGCGACACACAAACACTGCTATGCGTACTTTCCTTCAGACACAGCGACAGATACTCGAAGCCGAACGACCATTATCAGCATAATGAAAGGTGATGCCATCGCTGATACTCCCTCTGACCTTGCAGCAGCAGCAGCAACAAGCCACTAACCCAAGGAGTTGCTGCAGGGTTGACTCCATGTGCTATAGCAGCGATGCTGCTGAGTCTGACGATGCTGCACCCACAGCTTCACTGCAGGGCACAAGGTATGGGGATGCATCGCATGATGTGCAGCAGCAACTATGGGCGGTGATAGATAGAATGCCCACTGCTGAAAAGAGGGATGAGGGTAGAGTGACCCTTTTGTCGCCGTCAAGACCATTGAAGGATTCTTTGTCTGGCAGGCCTCCCACCATCTTCACCCAGTCCACCCCCTAGCCCACCTGGCCAACCCCCTCCGCCTCCTGCCGCTAGCATTTCATCTCCGCCAGCTGCGCCAAACACTGTGCGTTCTGTTCCTCTGTATGTGCGCCCACGCTCTGCATCTGGTCGCCGTGGAGCACATTGACAGGGATGCATGGTAAGTTGCGCAACTGTGAGTGTGTCATTTTTGCTGGCACGGCTTTGCCCACAGCTTCAGCAGACTCCATGTAGTGTCCCTTCAGCGGCCAGGAGAGGACTCTCTTGATTATTGTTGAATAGGCCTTCCTGCTGCCTGTTTTGGGTCTAAAGTTCAGACGGTGATCATGACTGCTGTTTGTGGCTGTGCAGCTTCTACACTACCCACCGCCGGGTGCCCCCCTCCCCGTCATTGGCACGCCGCCTGAGGGGGGACCCTCCCCGCCGCCCATCACGCCCCTGAATGTCACCACCCTGGGACAGCCATCACCGCCTCCTGGGACCCCGCCCAGCCCCACTGCGTCTGTGATTTCCACTATTGTGGCCCAGCAGGGATGATTGGGCATTTCATCCAATCTCAGACTTTATAGGCCTAGAGCGCCACCTTGGTTCAGCTACTCCACACAACATGGCAGGATGGGGTGGAGTGTGGTCCACCAGCGCTATTCTTCAAAGCGTGCAACATGGGCCGCTAGCGTGCAGAATGCTACAGATCTGTGCTGATTAGGCTGACAAGGCAGACAAGGGATGTGACCCTGAAGGCCCTGACAATGCAGCTACAGTGAGATGGAGCCTTTTTCAGCTTTAAAGTGATGTTGCAGCATGCCGACCTCTTGTTACAGAGGTCGTACCATTTCTATGTCTCTGCTGCGGCAATCCCAGGCACAAGGGGATTGTAGGCACAGTGCACTGTAGATCACAACCTGACCTGATGGTGTAAGAGTTTGATGGCAGGTCCGCACTGAAGTGAACTCTACATTGTGAGAGCGATTCTGTCTTCTATGCTGCATCTCAGTACAGAAATCACATTGTGTAGTTGCATCTCAGTACAGAGATCACATTGTGTAGTAGGAGGAGCACAGAGCTTCTTGATGTCGTCAGACGTCGTAATCTGGATGGCTTCAGGAACTAGCAGCCTAGGCTGGCCTCAGGAGCGCTGCCTGCAGGTTCACAGCGCGTATCCCATTCACCTTTCTGGGCCTGGGCTTCTTTGTCTTGAGGCCATTTGTAGGCGTCAAGTACAGTGCAACATATTCGTCAAGGGGCAAATACACTCTCGCTCTCTCCTCCTCACGCGCTGCTGCAGGAAGGTCTCCGAACCTGCAGCCCAAGTCACGTTGCTGCTTGGTGACCGCACAGGCCAGGCAAGTGAATGGTGACCTTCCATCTTGAGACTACGTTGTTGCCAGCAAGTATACAGAATGGCACGAAGGCTGCGGCACCACATTCAATCTTGCATCATGTCACACTGTCATCCTGCTCGCCTTTATACAGTACGTATGCACTCCCCTTGCGCACTCTCAGCTGCCAACTGAGCCATTGCACAGTCAGTCACAGATCATGTAGAGGGCCCTTTTGGCACACCTTGTCTCCATGAAGGTCTCAAAGTCTGCTATCTCCTGCTCATAGTCGTGCAGCGGGAAATTGGTCTTGGCGCCGCGGCCCCGCTCCACAATGATGGCTCTGTCGTACATGCGCCCCGCCCGATCCTCCTCATCGTGCACACCAAATGACACCTGCAATAGCCACTTTGTGATTTATGCTTAATGCCTTGCATGCAGGCTGCGTGTGGTATATATATACCCCTCACAAGCTGCAGGACTTTGGTACATGTACTCAGCCTGCTCCTTCTCATGCTGCACCCCGGACAAGACCTGCCACAGAGGGGCAACTGCACTGACTCGTGGCTAATGTGCTAGATGCATGCACGCTTTCTAGGGCGAGGTCCCCACAGCAAGCAGCCCTGTCTCAGTGTCAACGTGCATGGACAGCGATATGAGACACTCACGTTCTTGAGGCCGGCAAAGGTGCCGATGCGGACCTCCCAGCGGCCCTCCCGCCCAGAGACGCCCCGGTAGCGCGACTTGCCGCGCGAGAACGCATTGCTGCGCCTGCGCACGAATGCGATCACCTCCTCCTGCAGGCAGCACGAGCTGCTGTCACGCCAATATGCTGGCAGTGCTTCAGGCTGTGGGCATGTGAGATTGCCGCAGTAGCCTGGCGTGTAGCCATCATGGGAAGCGAATGCGAGAGACACGCAAAGACTTGTGAGGGGCTCCTACCTGGGACAGGCCAGCGAGGTCAGTGCGCAGGGCTTCAGCATAGTCAGCTACAGGGAAGTTTGTCTCCACAGAGGGACCCTTGCAGCCGATGGCAGCCAAATCATATGCTCTGGCCGCATCATCCTCTGTGGCAAAGCCGCCCAGGTAGACCTGCTTGCTATCCAGCCACAGTGAGGACTCCCATCTGAGGGTCGCCCTGCATGCGCACAGCAAAGTGGGTCAGGGGCCCAGATTCAGACCATGAGTAGCACAGAGCTGTGAGTGGTCACAAGGGACAGCCATCAACTACAGGAGCATGCTACTGCAACGCACACCCACAGGACCGGTGTAACTTATAATGTGATTGTGTGCTGCCACATCTCCTGCTGCATTAGTCAACAGAGCGGCGGACAGACAGGCACGTGTGTGCAGTGCGGTGCCTACATGCTGACAGGGCAGATGTCATACAGGGTACCTATGTTGGTGGATTGATGGGCTCACTTGTGGCAAGACACCCCCTTGTACTTGCTCTTGGGCACGTGGGCTGCTCCTGCTACTATTTTTGTGTAATCTGGCACCTTTCTCCTTGTGACGGGTGGTGTGACGGCCATGCTGCGTTTTGGCTCCTTTCTCGCCACTTCCACTGTGCTGGTCACCTGCGGCTCATCTGCTGGCTGCCATGACGGGTCGCTGTCCTCGGAGCGCCACGTCCTCCTGCGCTTTGCCTTCCAGGGAGGCGGCCTGAGCGAGTCTTGCTGAGAGGCGGGATTGTCCACCGAGGACACCCGCTGATCGGGCATGCTCTGATCCAGGTCCATATGCCGGTACTCATCGCTGTCATCCACATGCACATCCGTATCTATATCCATGATGTCCGCATGCGTGCCGGCTGACTCCGCAGGCTGTGGCATCAGCCCACTGCTCCGGTGTGCCTTGCGCTTCTTGGGAGGGGTCCCTGGCGATTCAGGAGCCTCAGTAAGGTGACTCCTCAAGTGGGCTGGCCCCTTCCTGCTTGGGCTGGAATGCTGGCTTCCATGTGCAGCATCCGGTGAGACTTGACGGATGTGCTCGGCACTGAGCTTTCTCAGCACCTCTGCAGTCAGCCGGCTTCCTTCAGCAGACGTCTGCTGTGCGGGCTGCGCTTTTTCAGCACGCTCTGTGCTGAAGGGCAACTGCGGCTGATCACCATGCTGATCAGGTGCCGGGCCGGGCTGAAGCTCCAGGGCCCTCAGGTCTCTGAGAAACTCCAGCTCAGAGGCGCGGGGGTGCAGGCTGGGCAGGCGGCCAATGTCGGCCTGCCCAAGGAAGCCGTCTGGGTCTATCACCTCCCTGGCCCCTGGGAACTCTGTGTCCAGGAAGATGCTGCAAAGGCAGATGCTGTCAACAGCATGTCACTCTAGTAGTGCATGTCAGTTTTGAACACAGGTAAGTTTGACCACTAGCTACTTCCGGGAACCTCAGCCATGACCTGAATCTCTCACAAAAGGCCTATTGCAAGGTCATAAATCATCAATATCATGCCGGCCCCATCTCAAGGCACAAGCCACCAAACACACTGAGGGAACGCTAAAACGGGTTCTATCAACATATGTCTTCTACCTGATAGCCTCAGCCATGGAGCTGGAGGTGCTGAGAATGCTGAGCAGGGACAGCGCTGATTCCTGGGACGAAGCGCTCAGCGTCCTTGCTGTGGGAGAGCCTTCGTGGCCTGTCTCCGCCTCTCCATCTGCCAGCAGCCTGTAATATCACCTGACAGGCTCACGCAAGATGGAGGATCTTGTTCTTGGTCTATATTATACCTGAGTGATGATAAGCAATGCAGAGGTCAATCTGCATGCATGTGAACTGTCCAGCGACAAAGCTGCCTGGATGGCCGTACAAGTGATGGAGGAAAGCAGGTGACATAGAGGATCATGCGGGTCATGCTATCTTGTGGCAGCTCTGTGCCAGAGCTGCAGGGCAGACAAGCAGCCATGGTATGGGGAATGTCCAATCGATGTATGTCATGCTCAGGAAGGGGCATGGCAGGACCTGTGCAGGCGCTCGGTGCTGGTACTGCGCTGCATGCTCTCCAGCTCGCGCAAGGCTGCATCCAGGCTGTCCGAGTGGAAGCTGCCAAATGAGGAGGGCAGGCTGAAGGCCCCTGGCTTTGCATCACTGCCTGATGCGCTTGCAAGCTCCTGTGCTGTCCATTGCAGCAGGCTGATGGCTTTGTCAAGGACGTCGACGTCTGGGACCTGCTCCATCTCGCTCTCCTGCACGCATTGTCTGAGGCATGAGAGGTCTGCTGGAAGGGGAGTGCCTCCTGCAAGAGTCTATCATACACACTGTTCCTCGATCATTCGAAAATTCAAGCTGCAGCAGTGTATACCGTCAAGGGCATGAGAAACTTTGATTTGGTACAGATGTCAGTGCAACACTGCAATTGCAGAAAGAAGATGTATTGTGAAAACTAATTTTACCTGGGAACTTCAATGGCAATCGCGGGAGCTTTGCCTACGTGGGGTGATGCGTGCTCGCTATCAGACAGAACGGTGCATCACAACCATGAGTATCCGTCTGACCAGGAGCAACCTCTGGGCCCGCAATTCTTAGGGATCCGAGTTATACGGCGAGGATTCGTAGAAACCTGATATCTCGACGAAAGCATTTGGTGATCGCAAGAAAGAAGACGTTAGATCCATCCAGTAATCTCTGCAGAAAGAGCGCAAACACACTGTGATGACTTGCAAATCCCGGAGCCTCGAAGATGCCGGCGTTTTTCGATTATGTAACCACCTTCTCTCCAACTTCTTCCGGAAGCGGATACCGCAAGGTCGTACTAGACATACAAAGCGGCAAGCGGTAATTTTGCTACAGAATGCCTTTTACCATCCGATCACACAGTTACAGAACGATACATCATTTTTCGGAAGCAAATAAGGCAAGAAACAGCTCCGGGGTTTGCGGGGGTATCCGCACGTGCTGCTTATCCCGCGAGTTCACGCACCCCTCGCCAGGCCTTCATAGAGTGTCAGCAAGGCACAAGCTCAGATCAAATAGATTGCGACACAGCGCTGCTGCTCTTGTGAGCTTCGGTCGTGAATTCCCTAGGTCTTGCAAATGCACATCTTCCGCTTGTCTTTTGTTGATGCCAATGGAGAAGAGCTAAACTAGAATCTTGCAGTGCAGTCATTGTCAGATTCAGACTAAAGGGAAAGAGGACAGTCGCTTTAGAGGTGTAGGAAGAGCCTCTGATTCCTCGAAGAATATGAAGCCGACGAGTGCAATCCCTCAGCAGACTGTCAGCTCCCCCCTGCCCTCGTTTCCTCGCAGGAACAAAGAACCAGCATACTTGCAGCGCTCTGTATGGAAGGTGACAGCCACCTATGGCCCCCTTGTTGCACCCTACACAAAAGGCTGCAGAACCCTAATTGGCAAGTACTATGGGTACTCTCTGGGCGTCCCTCAGCCTGCTCTGAGCAGGAAGGACGTGGGACAGAGCTTGCAGAGGAAGTGCTGCAGCTGAGACCTTGGCCATCAGTGCTCGCCATGGCATATGGGACCTGACGCCTGATGCTGTGTAGGGAGGGTCTGATGGAAAGTACGGCCCAGACTGGAGCAAGATGTGGGACAAGAGCACAAAGACAGACACCAACCCCCTGGGCGCCATTGTGCCTGATGAGTTGAAGAAGGAGATTCGCTTGTGAGTCCCTTCACAAGTTGTGCTAATGCCTTGTCAGGCATGCTGCAGACAGCTGGTGTCACAGCACAGACATGGTACTTACCTGCTGCCAGCCTGCCGGCATGGCTTGCACATCTTCCATGTAGCAAACTCCTGAGCCTCAAATGCACGGCATGGGGCTGATAGAAAATGGCACCATGAACGCAGGTACGCTGATCTGAATCAGGTGACAAAGAATGTGTACTTCAAACAGGACAATACCGGTAAGCCCAGAATCGCGCTACCTTTGTCCAAAGCATATTTTGTGTTGAACCCAGCTGGGCATGTGATTGGTGACTGTGCTATGACATGTGCAGGGACAAAGGAAGGTCTGCCAAACGTCCTCAATCCTAGTGAGCTCCTGAGTCGTCCCACCACTCCGGTAATTCTACACTCACCTCTAAGGGCACACTGCATATCAGAGACGTGTTGGAGAGGCACTGGTGCAGGGCATGTTCTTTACGCGCTCGCGCAGACTGAACACTGGCTATTGGCGATGTGCAGATGTGGCTCATCCCCCAGGATTCTGGAGTGTACAAATACACTATCCCGGATGATGACATATTTTACATCATGGCCACCTCGGGCATCTATGCCAACCAGAGCGATGCCTTTGATGATCTGACCACCAATTGGATAGGTGTGCCAAGCGTGCTGGTAGCACTACACTGTGGTCTGATATAAGTCGTCCCGGTCCAAGCATGTAGCTATAGGCTTGACTGTCATGGCATAGATCCTACAACGGTGTCCAATGCTGACGTCCGAGATCGACTAGGTGTCCATGGTCACACATGGACTGTGCGGATGATACCTCAGTGCAACGCTGATTGGCCAATGCATTTCCGTGCACACAGGGTATGTTGCCATCAGCAATGGAGACAAGGACGGTAACAACAGAGACATTGCGATTGTGTTCCGGGGCACAGTTGAGGAGTCGGAGTGGTGGTCAGACTTCCAGCCAGAAATGGTCAGGTGGTTTCTGATCCACTGCTCAACTCTGCCTCTGGCCTGTTGTGCTGCTTATTCAACTCAGATATCTGACCAGCTGGTGTCATTGGCCAGGTGGAATGACCTACAGGCGGGTGAACCAGGCAGGCTTATGCTTTTTAAATATGGGCTGCCGCTGCTGAAGCGATTCACGCCACAACAGACCGATTCCGTCATGGTTGCAAAGGTATGCTGTCAAATGTGTCTGGCATGTCATACCATGTCATTCCCACCCTCAAATCCTGACATGAAGGTTGTCATGGGCCGACTTTTGCATCCTGGGTGCTAGCTCTGCACTGCACTGCACTGCAGAGCCTGCAGATGTTACCTGCATTGAAGATTCTGTCGACTTCATGTGCATCTGGAAAGCCCAAGCTGTAGCTTCTGTTTGGAGTGCAACTCAAAAACTGATGAGGTTCTGACTTCTATAGTGTAATTCTGTATAATGACACCCGATGTATCAAAGGGTCCCTTCTAGAGATGGCTGAGCACTCTGATACCTCGTGCAGGGCTTTGAGCAAATGTACAGGCACTTTACATCGACGCCAGGGAACTCCATCAGCGTGCAGGTGCCTTCTTCCCTGATCACACTACCACATGCACACCAATGCGTGCCTTTCTGTGTTGCATGCTGCTGCGCGACTGCGCCAGCCCAATAGGGAGGCTGGATGGAGTTGCAACCCTTCTTAGCCTTGGCTTTGATGATGCAGGGCCAGATACATGTGGCGCTGCACAAGCTGCTGGCGGCCTACCCAGGCAAAGTGGGCTCCATCACAACCACCGGGCACTCTCTGGGCGGCGCGCTTGCGTCGATGTGCGCCTTTGACATCGCCACGTCACGCATCAACCGGGACGGTGACGGGGAGCCAGTCGTTGTTGACAAGCATAAGCTTGGCTACAACCCTAATGCGTACATCCCCGTGACGGCAATCACATTTGAAGCTCCCCTAGTCGGTTAGTGCTCCCTACCTGTGTGCTTATACGACTGGCTTTGTGCCCATCACATCCCTGCCATCGCGGCCTACGTCACCCAATGTCCATTGCAGCAGAGGACTGTAGATCAGCAGTCCTGAGCTCTGATATGCATGCAGATACACAATGTGTTCTCTTGCGCTGGTATGTGGTGGCTTAGTACAGATCTTGGTGTCATACAAGGGATTGCACACCTCATCAGTCAATGAATTTGCAGGGAATGACAACTACGCCAAATGCTTTGATGCACCACAACCGGTGGGTGGGCCTGATGCCTTGGCAGGCTGGGCGGATCTCAAGATGCTGCGCATTGTGAACAAGCCAGACATTGTGCCCACAGTGAGTCACTGCATCTGTCTGGCACTTTTGCGCCTCAGCAGGGTATCAGACACACCAAGCCTCAAAACTTTATTGCGCCCTGTATCAAGCTATGGCACTGGACAGTCACACCCAGTTGATGCCACAGATTCACTTTCTATTCAGCCTTTTAAAAATCGCAAATTAGCAAAGCTTTGCGTGAATGCTGTACGTGTGCTTGCAGGAGCCCAAATTCAGCATTGTGGACAGGCTGTTTGATCCTTTGCGGTTGGTACAGCTGGCGGTGTACCTGGTCTATAAGGGCGCCCTCTACCTGTTTTTCCGAGATTATTGGCAGATTACCACCATCTACAACCATGGGGGAGTAGAGTATGTCCCACAAACTTGCCTTCTAGACATCTGCAATGTCAGGCTGCACCTGTATTGTGTACAGTCACATATTACAGAAGCTAGTAGACTCACTGGAGGAGCCTTGAATCCGGGTGTACTGCTCAACTTGTACAAAAGCTCTGCTCCTGCCTGCCTTTGCGGGCTCGCATTCTGGCATCATGCATCTATGTGCAGAACGGCAATCTCCTGTGAAACTGACCATGGGATGGCATTTGCTTGCAGGTATCAGGTCAACTCACTTCCCTTAGAGGGAAAGAACAAACCCCTACCAGCACTTTCTGGGCTTCCTGAGATCTTCCAACACCATAACATGCAGGTTGCAGTCTACCTCTGCGATCCAAGCGGTCGAGGCCCTCTTACACCCGGCAACCTCAAGGGTCTAAAGGACGGGCCCCAATGCAAAGCAGCTGCAAGCGCGCAGAATGGAGCCGGACTCGCTCATTAGCGAGGACCAGCAGCTAAGTCTGATCTTAAGTTCTTGACATCATGCTTGGATTTGACAAGGTTGCCAGCACTGCACCAGGGTTGAGGTATCGGAATTGAGACTTCTATGTTGTCATAGAGGCATCACGGCTTTGTGCAGACACAGTTGTGATAGACGACTTGACCAGCATTTTGATATTGAAGCTTGTGAGGCCTATGTGAACATGTCCTCAGACACATGAAGCCTCATGGCGCAGCAGCATAGGCAGCGGATTCTTTGGCACCGAGACTCTTGTTCTGATCTGTGTTTCTTCCTTAAATGGCATTGGCTTTCTTTTGACCGATCTGATTGATGTTTTTCACCCCAGATTGCGATTGCGTCAGCGCGCAAAGTCTTGTAGAGTCAAGCCATGCAGCAACAGCTGGAACAAATGTTTGTGCCCTTGATACTAGGGTGGTGTGTGTGTTAGAGAAGCCACTTCTTGATCGACCCTTGCACTGAACAAAACTGTGGAACGAGCTCGAGGTTGAGCATTGGGGCAGGAGAAGAAAGACTTGCAGTACCGAGTAGGAAATGCAGAAGCACTGATGCCCAGGAATTGTGCTTCATTACTTACAGACCCCCTGCAGGATGGCAGAGATTGCGCAGTGGTGCCCATGCAAAGCCTGCGCACTCTTGTGTAATATTGCTCGAGCGGTTTAGCAGTTGGTTGAGGAACAGCAAAACCGGCATTGATGCCTATCTTAGAGACCCAGAACACACTCTTAAACCAAAGGTACAGGTGTACCACCGATAGCATTATTTGCATGCTCAAAGCCTGCAGCACAATGTTGAGCAATGCTGTTGTTATGCCTCTCGATATTTTAACATGAACTCAACCATTCTGGGCTTGTCCTACTCAAGCAAATGCGCATGAGCAGTAGTAATGCCGCATGTATCACCAGATATTATAGTCTGCAGTGTCTCATACAGTCTGTAAAGTCCAGCAATCTGACCAGGCTGGCTGTTCCACCTCCCCACAGACAGAGAAATGGCAGCCGGACCCAGGATCCTGAAAAGGTGAAAGGCAGGGAGTGTGGGTCCTCAAGGGCTGGTGAGGCTGTCAAAACGCTAACAACAAATGTGCTGCTGCATGTGCTGCCTGGCAAACCCTGGAAAATTCTTGAGTGACCTCCTCTCAGCACCTTGTTCCAAAAAGGACATACAGGCTGTACAGAATGTGGAGTACCTGAACTTATGATACCCTTGAGACACCTGGGAATACACACAATAGAGACAATACATTTGGGGTCACGGGTGTGACAGAATGCTTCACTTGAGCGGCTGCTCAGCTTATTCCTCCTGCTTCACATAGATGGCCGCCAGTGACTCTCTCACAAACTCCTCTGCAGTGATAGCAGGGTAGCGCCCCTCCTTGCCAGCAATGACAGCGCGCTTGTTCGCCTGAACAGCGCAGCTCATAATCAGCACCACACCTGTCAGGGATGTGCACAAGCTGGTCCAACTTAGAATACCGAGGGCTCTGCACAGTGCTGCAGATGCAGCGCAATTCTGGCACCGCAATTCTGGCACCCGGTAGTCCAGTTCTGTAGCTCAGTGGAGATGGTGTGATCCTTTGGGAAGACAGTCAGGGTGACATGCCATACTTCACATACACAAACCTCCCAGCATTACATACAGATGCCAAGGCTGCAGGAGCACTTCGTTGGTGCTGTGGATTGTATGACCGGCGGGTAGGGTGCGGCCTGCCTGGATGAAGTAGGCGATGCTGTAGCGGGAGCCCTGGTCCTCGCCCGGAATGGGCATTCTCACGCGGTGGTAGTTGCTCTTTAGCTTGTCATCGCTCCACCGCATCAGAGCGTCCCCAATGTTTACTGCAACACGCATGCAAAAGACTTCAACAACACATACGGCTTGCCGCGTGCACATCATTGTGCGTGCATCCAGCGGTCCTGGATACTAGCAGAGACATAAGGATGGTGATGATGGCCGGACACACCTGTGATGGTTCCAGGGATGGCTGGGCAAGGGGTCCACTCATCGCCCATTGCGTGCTGAGATGTTGCCTCCCTGCAGAGTAATTACTGAGCTTTCAGGCACGGTACCAGTTGAAAGAAAGCCAGCCTCACTGTGTGTTGTACCCTCCCCGCAAGCAGCATGTGCGCTACTGTAGGGGACCGCTGCCTTGAGCACAGACATCAGGCTTCTGAGAGTGTGCAGTTGAGGCTTAATGGCTACGAACTGTGTCTGTGAGCATTTCTGTAGCAGTCTGCAATGACTCTTACAGCAGTGATGGGATTCCCAATACTGCTGTAGGTGAGGCATTCAATGATAGTCCAGAAGGGAAGTCATCACGGCACTGTGACTCATCTTTGGCTTGATACAAAGCAGCTTGCAGGAGTGTAATGCTACCAAGGAGAGATAATTCACCTGCCAGGGCAGACCTCCAGGCCAGCGCCCTTGGCAAAGAGGAGCGTGATGGTCTCAAAGTCACAGTGAGACCCGGCCTGCAGAGTTGTAGCTCTGTCAGGGCTGTAGAGGGTTGAGTGGATTAGCGCAGACTCCACTGATGTCAGTCTGCTGCCCTTAGCAACGCAAGACAAACCTGAGAGTTGGTTGGGCATGTCGAAGTGAGCAGTGCACGTGTAGGCTGGAAGGCGCGACACTTACCCTGGGAAACCCTGGGGGGAATGTCTTTCCCTCAACTGCGAAGTAGTGCATGAGCCGGAATGTCTGCTGAGCATCGACCTTTGCGATGTCGTGGTTCTGCACAACACCATGCTTGTTATGTCCTCCACACTCTCCAGCTGGTGATGTGATGGATTCAGTAGCCCATTGCAGCCAGATACTGCCATATAATTTCAGTTTCCGTTGTCATCAACACTGAGAGATTGCAGAAGCCTTACCTTGGTGAAGTAGTCCTCCTCAAAGCCCAACCCCAGGGCAAAGCACGAGAGAACCTTGAAGGAGACCTCCTGGCACTTCTTCATGAAAGCCTGCATGAAAGGGCAAGCTCAAAGAACTAAGGAAAAGGTGAAGTACTACCTGGGAAACTAGGAAGCAACTCAAGCCTTCGCTATGTGGCCGATCAAGCAATACAACGACGCCGGAAACCTAATTTCAGCTTACCTCGCTGAATGCCTGGAAGTCTTTAATGTCCTCATTACTGGGCCACTTTCCGTCCATATTATGCCACTTCAGCTGAAGGGATTCCTTGAGCTCGGGCAGGTTATGAGAGGCGCGCTTTTGCTGGCCCGACTCCCATCCCACATTCTTTTTCTGCACGGCGATTGTCTCATCGGGTCAGTGCCGTAGATGCGTATCATCGCAATAGTGTGACACGGTTGGGTGCTGGGTTCTTACCAGGTCAAAACCATACTTGGCCTTCCAGAGATTGGTATCATGCACTCTACCTGAAGAACAGCAGACGGCTGTACATCACGTGCTGAGGAGCCTGCGACAGCCATTTAGTATTCGCCAGTCACCTCACTGATGCCTGTGTTCTTCAGATAGAAGAATCCTGTGTCTGTCGCCGCACTCCAAAGCTCCGTAGTGATCTCCGGCTTCCGTTCCTCATAATTTGCAAGATCAACTTGGATGATAGGGCGAACCATTGTTGTTCGTGCAGTGTTCTCCGTGTCAGGAGTGCGCAGTGCACTAAAATTTGTAGATAGACTGAAGGTGTTGTGCCGTCAGCCAAACTTGTGCGAGAAAATCAGGACCTGCGAAATATCACGAGGACCCATGTGCACTGTCATGTGACCAGTCACATGGACCGTATCGCTCTGCTGTGCATGCTTTGCAGATGACGTGATGCCTTTAGCAATTCCCACTTCTCTGACCTTTCAGAGGTCAGCACACTGCGCTATAAATGTATGAAGATAAAATAGTGTCTGCAGCCACTGTGTCGGCGATAGGGACTGTCTATTCTCAATAAGTCCGCTTGTAGGGTTCCGGGGATTCCGGGGGTTGGCGGGGGTGGCGGGGCTTGCTTCAGCAGGGTACATAGTTTATGAGGGCCTCACATGCTATCAGGATATCTGATTTAGCTCTACTTGTGATGAGACGGACGACATAGCCCTTATGCCCTGTCCTCAAGGGGAAGGTGCTGCCTGTCGCTGTATGTTGCAAAGGAGGGTCACATCACTGAGAGCATAAGAGATCACAAGCACTACACCATATTCAGGCTCAACGACGCTTGTGCTATGACGATTGGTTTCATCCCAGTACCCGCAGCTGGTGCTGTTAATGCTCACTTGAGTGGGTGTCTGCACAGGATAGGTACAATCGAACATCCTTTTCACCACGACTTTGCACTGCCAAATTCAGCGCTTGTTGACTTCCATCATGGTCAGAGCACCACACTGCAGCAAAAAAAGGGGCATGCTCCCAAGGTATATAAGTGACCAAGCAATGCCTCATGACCTGTGGGTTGCAGTGAGGAGAAGGGACCAACCTAGGCAGCAACCACACAAGGCCACTGCTATCAGGGCCCTCGACATAGCTCAAGGTTTGTCCAAGCCTTGAGGACAACCTCTCTCACTGACAATGATGGGCTGTCGTGCTTTCCTTGTTACTGACTTATATCTTTGCAGAGTATACTTTTGAGTAACCCCAAGCCTTTCAGGGTAATACCTACAGACTAAGCTTAAGGGTTACCACAGCAGGACAGTGTACTTACAGAGTTGGCGTCATTGTGCATTCACACTGAGCTTGCGCAATGCAGAGAATGGAGTCAGCAGCAGCAACCACCAAAGGACAGCGACCACAACTAACACTTTGGATTTTCCTTCTCCACATCGCCTTCTGACAGTAAACTCAGCGCCTCAGCTGGCGCTTCGATATGGGTTTCCCGTTGTCACCCAGCCTGCCGATAATTATGTCGCCATCATTGAGCTCATCACACCAGGGGGCTCGGGCTGGAGTAAGGATGACTTCAAGACATACTGTGAACAGGTGAGAATCCCAAAGGTTCCAACTCTGCTTCCACATTGGGCCGGCTCAACAGTATGTGAGGGAGCGGGGGCCCACTCAGCAGGCAACTATCTGTCATGCTCTGATATGACTTACGACACTCATACCTGCAGCAGCACCGTTACCGCGAAGAGAAACACCAGAATTATCTGCACCCTGTCTCAATCTGGTTAGCAAAAGACCGCATGAAGGCATTAGCAAAAGCGGCATCTTCCCTGCTTGGGCATGTTGGTCAGGCTTGCAACCTGAAGAGCATATGTTGCCTGGGCATCATGATCATGTGCATGTGACAGAGGACACTTGCGTTGAAGTCACATGACATGCTGCTGAGTATAGCGTCATACAGGTTCAGGCTCCAGCAGACCTTTTGCAAACCAGAGTGCTCAGGCAGAGTTGAGAGGTGCTGCACCTCTGAGGCCACTGCGACCTGACAAGCTTGGCATGCGCAGTTGGAGATTCCAGTGCCCCCAATGCATGAGTTGAGTGTACGAGGGGCAAAAAACACGTTCACTGGCAATGCAGCGGGAAGTGCGGATGTTGAGTTTGCACTAGACATGCAGGTGTTGCCCCATGGAAAGTATGCTCAAGCTGAGTATCTTGCCAATAGAGCATCGCAATAGCTGCAGTCTGTATGTCACAATCTCTGTCCTTGCTGGACCACAATATGTCTAGCACATGTACAGTTGCAAGGATACAATTGTGCTGGCTTGAGGTCAGTAATTGCCTTTGCCATGCAGGTCATTGCAGGCGCTACTTTAGGCACTGTCCAGCTGCTGATGATTTATGCGCCAGGTGACAAATTTGGCATCAAGGTGTGATTGTGAGGCCCAATCTTGCGTGCTATGCACGTTATTACGCAAATTGAACACCCTTGAGTAAAATCGTTCCGTGATAGGGAAGAATGCTCCGAGGTCCTTGGCAAAGGGCAGGGTTCATGATAGCATGCATATTGTCCTGTGTGAGCTCAAGTTGGTCCTTGACCTACATTTCTTGGCCCACCCCAGCCTCTCTCTGGTACCCATGTAAGCAGTTTGGAATGCCTATACACGCGCTGTGTGCTTGCGCAGGATGCCTTGCAGGCAGTGTTGAATTTTGAGGATGTTGACAAAGTCAGCGCGGTGTCCTTGTCCTGGGGATTTTCCGAGGCTCAGGCTGGCGAAGAATTAGCGCAGGTGCGCATTGCCTGCAGAGAGCCCGAATTGCTCTTTCAAGCACGTCAGTCTGTCAGATCTGGAGACGAATACAGCTGGATTAAGGAAATGGCCAAGGAGGCTCACCATGCTCATGAGATGGGAAGTAGAGGTCATGGCGCACTTGTCTGCAGGCTTGCGACAAGGTACTGCAAGCTCTGCTCGACAAAGGGATCACTGTCTTTGCGGCGTCAGGGGATGACAGTGCACGAGATCAAGACCCTGACAGCAATAAAGGGCTGAACGCGGACTACCCAGCGGCCTCACCCTACGCGTTTGGCTGTGGGGCTACGACCATCACCAATAATGATATTATTACAGAGAAGGCCTGGAGCTCTGGTGGCGGCGGAGTATCCATGTTTTCTCCCGTCCCTAAGTGGCAGGTGCGCCCACTCCCTGTACTGCATCAACTGCCAAGAAAGTAGCTGCTTGCGATCAGTCCATTGTACGCAACTCTTACAGAGAGGGGTGCTGTCTCGCAAGACTCTCTCTATGTGGCTGTGAGCCTGGCAGTCTCATGCACTCACAAACGCATGCGGCAGAGATTGTATATCATATACCTGCTATTATCATAGAAAAGCTTATACTCACCTGCCTACACATGAGCCAAATCTCGCAGCTTGCACTGACATCATCCGTATGTTAGCCAACCAATATCTTGGGGTGAGTACGCTCGACGCAAGTGTGCCTGGACACAGGTAGACGCTGCTAAGGGTGTGGACGGCAGCCAAGGCATGCGCTGTGTACCAGATGGTGCCATGGTCGGGGATCCTCAGAGCGGCTACTCAGTCATCTGTGCCGGGCGGCAGATGGTCCTTGGGGGCACATCTGCGGTTGCGCCTATGTGGGCTGCTTGGAAGGGCCTGACTGATGCTGTTGCCGGAAAACGGCTGCCCTTCTCAGCAGAGGTGAGAATTGACCTGTTTTTGCCGCATCATGCAACACTCCTTTGCATTAAATTGATCATGTCATGACAGCATGCGCTTGCCTGTTAAGGTGCCACTGCCTGCAAAATGCAGAATGTGTTGCCACTCAGTATGAGCTACAGCTGAGGAAGACATGAAAGTCTCAATGTTGCCCTATGCATCATGTTTACCCACTCAATTCCTACTCTGCAGGCTGTGTATACTGGACCAGCGGCGTGCTTGACTGACATAACTACAGGTAACAATGGCACTTACAATGCACAGATTGGCTACGATCTCTGCACCGGCATGGGCGTTCCAAACGCAGAATTCACAGCTGCCTGGCTGAGAATGAACGGTGTGACGTGGTCACCCAGCACACAGCCTGCTGTAGTTTCATAGACCTCCACCGTTGCACCTAATAGATGCTGTATGATGGGTGCCTGTCGCGAGTCACTCAGGCAAGCACACAGCTATAGGGTGTCATCAGCAGAGGTAGCAATGGCCGGGCAGCTCGGACCTGAGTTGACGATGGGTCCATTGTGTGACTGTGAGGGCGTATTGTGACATCTGTAGGTCAGCCTTCTTGTAAGACTGATGATGTAAAGAGATTGCAGCGGCAGTTGACAGCCAACTCAAATGTATGATGCTGGTACCCACTCTTGCAACCCTTTCAAGCACCAAGTATATGTGAAAGTTCGAAAAGAGCGAATCATCTGGATGTCAACCAGCTCATTGATCTGGCACCTGGAGCAGGCTTGGCAATGGGGATTGCAACTATTAGGCTTGAATGATGGCGGGCAGAGCCTTGTTGAGAGACAGAAGAGGGACTTAGGTGTTAACCCCGAAATGTGCATTGAGAAACTCTGGATCACTTGCCACGAGCCTGGTGACTAAGCTTGGGCTTTGTAGGCATCTTACAGTGTCCGCTGTGATACGCATATCCATGAAGTGGGCCCAGATGGTGATAGTAAGCGGCCTAGTCAATTTATATTTTGCTGCAATTACCGAATTGCTTTTACCTTGTGCTATTTCTGGAATGATCCCTGACATGTCGATCGACTTAACTTTCAGAGATTTTTCAAGACTCTGAAGATTTTGTAAATCATCTTGAAGACATCAATTCTGCATAATTCATGTGGTTCCGGATATGTCAGCAAGATATCTAGAGATGTAGAGATCGAGGCATACATGCTAAATGAAGTAACCTGCTGGCATCAGAAGAGATCCACAATGCTGGAGAGCACGGGAAGCCTCTTTAAAGCAGGCCACACCTGATTGACAATCTCCTTCACCAGCTGCAGTGCATGAGAGAGGAGATGTTAGCCAAAGGCAGTGGCCAATTCTTCTCTCCCTGACATTCTGTTTCGGAACCAACTCTATTCAACATTTCCCTCGAGTTGTCCAAAACAAATCTGGACCAGGTTTGAGACAATGCCTGCGGGGAGGTTGTCTCTGATACATTCAACTGGCAAGATGACATGAATGTGTGTGCGCAGTTGACGGGGAATGCACGTACCGCTGTCACAGGGTCATGTATGGTCAGACTGAAGCCCCAGTCTATGCTGTCGGAAGCCACATGGACCTTGAACCTGGCACCAATGTCCAGCGACTTGGAACCTGAGATGGGCTCAAGCTTGAACTTCATCATGATCTGCTCGAGCGCAAAGAGGCCGTGCGCGCTGTCATGGGTGCTCTCGACCTGCAGCATCCAAGCCGATTTGAGTGCCAGTCTGCAAAGAGCCTTGTTTATAAGAGCGTAAATCATCCTTACCAAGCTCCCAGCTTCTCTACATTCATCTTATGGCAGTGTTTCACAGATGGCTTCCAGGAGCAAGCATCGCAGAAGGATGCTTAAAGCCACAGTTAGTGTGCATTGAGACACACTTGCGTGCATGCACAGTAATCAGTTGGGTGAAGATCTTAGACCTGCTTCTGTGCAGACTGGATTTGAACCACCTTGGCATCCATCTCCTTTTGAAAAGCCTCCTTCTGGGCCAGGTCATTCCTTGCACTCACGAGATCTTGAT
Source organism: Coccomyxa viridis (assembly GCA_963930925.1). Taxonomy (NCBI): domain Eukaryota; kingdom Viridiplantae; phylum Chlorophyta; class Trebouxiophyceae; family Coccomyxaceae; genus Coccomyxa; species Coccomyxa viridis. The sequence continues at coordinate 90,531 of CAWVOJ010000014.1, read as the reverse complement.
ACTGCAGACACACAATCAGCATCGGCACATCACGAACTGACAGAGCTCGCCCTTTGCCAGCCAACATCGACTTAGAGGAGGTGCTCCCAGAGTTCATCGGGTGCGTGTGGTCGCACGGAATCTCTGTTGCAGGCTGCAGATTCTGCAACACTAAATGAAAGATACTCAACTACAAAAGCAGCAGAAGCTGAGCTATACCTTGGGTCCCTTCTCAACTTCTGCCTTTTGTGCTTCAGCATATGCCAGGTCAATCTGTGCCTGGGCAAGGCGCCGGTTCTCAGGAGTTGTAGTTGGCGTTGCCAGATCAATGTGTGCCTGTGCAAGGGCTCCCTGTTCGGGAGTGGTTGCCATCATCAGATTGATCTTGGCCTGTGCAAGGTCCCGCGCCTGAGGGGTTGTAGCGCCTGCCAACTGCGTGAGCATGACAGTAACACTTGATGGATGATTTGCAGGCAGGTGCCTTGGACTCCAGAGTTCAAGTGGAGTGTCAAAGTTCCATTGCCTTGGATACTAAAACTCCATTGCAAGCCCTCATGGGCAGTTGACACACACCAATCAGACCATAAGCATACCTCTCTCTGGGCCAGACCGAATGCTGCATGGTTGTCAGGCCTGTAGGGCATCAAGCCCTGCAGAAGCAGAACGCCATGTATTAGCACTACATCGCAACCATGAAAGTTAAGTTCCCTGGGCGCAGCTGACTACTTGAGAAACCCAAACGCCACTCCTTGCCGGCATGATCTTGTATAGACACCGTGTCAATGGGGTAAGTTGCCAATTGCTTTTATCTATCAGTTGCGGACTACCAGTGCTCCACATGGCCTTTTACTGCATGTAAGGACTGGGAAATCTATGATATCAGAAATGTCTTGGAACTTACCAGCTTTTGGTAATAAAGGTCAATGCAAGCGCCCTGCTGCGCCCAAAAATTGTCGACGTCTAGCAACAGCCTGTCCATATTCTCTGATGTCATCTTGGTGCCGTTCACGGCAGTCAGCATGCTGTTTATCTCAGCATTGAGCAAAGTGTCAGCCAATGCCAACTGCTGGAGTGCCTCTTGCCTGATCATATAGGCAAAAGCTTAGGGCAATATAAAGCAAGACCCTCAAGAGACCAACATTGTTGCTAGCATGCAACAGGGCCAATTTGCTTATGCCACTGATTGCCTGTCAACAGTTGAGACTTTCTCCAGTACAGTCTTGACATATCCACAGTCATCTTTGCATGTGACGCCCATCTACTATGTGGAACAAAGCCAACATGCTTGTCAAGAAGCGTAGGGGGTGAGGTGGGAAGCCTACCTAGGACTGGGGTCTGGTAGTGTGGCTGGCTGGTTCCAAGACCATGTGTTGTCAAGGTTCTGGAACAGTATGAACTTGCGGGGCACAGCGGCGGGTACTCGCTGATTGTCTGGCAGCACAGCTATTCGCGGCCGTCTGGGCGAGATGTCAGGGATGCTGATGGGTGCTCCAATGGCTGGCTGGGGCACCACATGTGCGACGACGGATGGCCCAATGGCTGTCTGGGGCATAGCAGGAACTAGTACGGGTCCTCCAGCGGCTGCCAAAGCCATGAAGTGAATACCACCAAAGCTGCAAAAGGCATACAACTGCTCATTGAGCCTGGGTGCTTTGAGTGAGCCAGATGCTTAGCTATAAATATGCAAATGTAAGTTTACAGCATTGCAGACCTGAAATTCAGCTGATCTTGCCTAGGGTTTGCGCTCTCAGGTCATCTGTATAGACTCCATGAAATCATGCTGATGAACATCACACTGCAGAGCAACACCCGAACTGAATTTGCATACCCCCTGCGGAGTGCCTCCACAAGTGCTCTCTGAGCAGCCTCAGCGGCTTCCTTGGCCGCCTCAGCAGCCTTCTGAGCAGCCTCAGCAGCTGCTTTTGTAGCGTTGAATGTTTGATCAGGAGGCACCAAGCTCTGCAAAGCAATCTCACGTGTATCATTGCCAATGCTAAGGACATTAGTAAAGCTTGGGCTTGCCATATCAAGAAGTCAAGAGGCCATACATTGCCAGCAAAGCCATGCATGAAGGATATCCTGGCATCAAACTAAGTTGCCATCTGTTTCCTTGCTGTTCCTTGCTTAATACAATGTTCTGCAGGCACTGTAATGCATACGGCTTTGCGGCTTACAAGCTTTTGACGATAAAGATCCATGTTCGTCCCCTGCTGGGCCTTGAAATTGTCAATGTCCCGCTGCAGCCTGTTCATGTTGTCTGGTGTCATCTTGGCGGCGCTGACGGCGATCACCATGCTGTTGATCTCAGCGTCAAGCGAGCTGTCAGCCGATGCCAGCTGCTGGAGCGCCTCTTGCCTGATCATGAGGGCCAAGAGCACTTGGCACAACGCCACCACAAGAGCATGCAGACTCGCTAGCAGGAACTAACAAGCGGGATCTTGCCTATACCTCAAGCATTCCTGCTGCACAAAGTCAATGATGTCCTGGAAGAGCCTCAAAATCTGCAGATCCATCTTAGATGTAGTCATCAGGGTGCGCATCCATTGATCCTATATGGTCATAAAGGCAACCACACTGTTATTGTACCACTGGCACCAGGGCATGGCGTTGATATGAGGAGCACACCTAGGACTGAGATCCAGTGGTGTGGCCGGCAGGTTCCAGGTCCATGTGTTGTCAGGCTTCTGTACCAGCCTGAACGTCCGGGGTACGGCTGGAGGTCCAAGCTGACTGTCCGATGTCACAGCAGTTCGGGGTTTCCATTGCACGGAAGGAACGCCACCGGGTCCTTCTGTGGTCACCAAAGGCGCAGCAGAGCCGGTGGCCACGGCAGAGATGGTGGCAGGTGGTGCCGCGGGTGGCATGGCCACACGGAACCAGTTGCGAGGGTCCGCCCTGCAAACAACCACACATTTCAACATATAGCCGATCACGCTGGGAGGGGCAGCAGTATCCACGACTCCTTGACACAAACAAAGCCACATACAAACCTTCGTGAGTGTACAAGCAGATAACAGACCCCGGCGGGACATCCAATATCTTATCTCTTTCATGTTAATTCTTCAGGAGTTTTGCAACCTCTTTAATGCTCCAAATAGGGTGTCAGTCAGATCACCAAGTTTCCAAATGTTAACACATAAGGGATATAGCCTGAGGAACTCTGGTAGGCCCAAATTTTGGATTACTTCCAGTAGGTGATGTTGTTTGTGATTACTGCAGACTATGGGGCTAGCTACATACTTGTGGGCCGCCTCCTCCAACCTTCTTCTGAGCTCATCCGCTGCCTTCTGGGCTTCGGCTGCAGCTGCCTCGGCTGCCTTCTGGGCTGCAGCTGCTGCTGCCTCTGCGGCCCTCTGGGCCTGCTCGGCAGCAACTGTGGCGGCATCTTGAGCCTGCTGCTCAGCCTTCTTGGCAGCAACCACAGATGCATTGGCCTGCGCAGCGTACAATTATTTGCAGGCACGGAACACACTGGCACTCTGCAATTGCCTGGGCATTTGTAAATGCATACTCTTATGTGTCTGTGGGTTCTTCAAATCATTACTTTACATATGCACGCTACCCGGCAACTGTCATTGCCGGCTCAGATCAGGCAGACAGAGAATTGCAGACATGCACTCTGTAGCCAGGCCACTACTTTCAGGTTTATCTCATGCTGCTCATATGCGAGTTTCTGCATGCTGCGGCGTCGGGTATACAACACTGTTATCTGCAGTGTATCATGATATCAGCCTCTGCATAAAAAAGGTGGATGCCTTACCGTGTCCACTGCACCATTGTATGCCGTCTCGGCACTGGTGACCACCCCTTTTGCCACACTCACGGCGGTCTGGGCTGCTGCCTGTTCAATCATGACCGCGTGCAGCAAGCTTAGGAGCTTGTTCCCCATGTCCTTCATGAGATCAAGAATGGCATCCAGGACCTTCTCCGCTATCTACATTTGCAGCTCCATCTCTCACTGATGCTGCCCTGCCCTGCCCATTGCTTGTTTACCAGAGTGTCAATGGTAAGCAGCAGCGAGGATGAGACAGTGCTGTGACTCCCACTCTGGATAGAGTCTAAATTTCCAGGAGGACAGGCGCCAAGGTCATACCTTGGTGATCTCATCAGACATGAAGTTGAGTTCCAGGTCAATGAGGAGAGGCTGCAGCTTGACGTCGGCCTGACAGGCAATCATCCCCTTGAACAGTGAGAATGTGGCTCCCAGCTCCATGCCCTGCTTGATACTGAGTTTTCTCCCCCCGCTGTTGACATTCACATCCTTTGTAGCAAACGAGAGGATAGCCTGCACATCAGTAACAACAATACACTGCCCAGGACGCTGCATCTATAGAGAGGCATATGTGTTCATTTTGACGTACGCACCAATGCACACGTCAGCCGCCTTCCAACAGCTGACACTCATTATGCGCAATACCCAAAATGGAGAGCAGAAGAGGTACTCATGCCGGACAGGATTGTCCATGGACCATATTTGTTGTTGGACTGTATGAGAGACATTTCACGGGGTGTCGGCTCACTGTCCAAAACTGGTGGACTGATTCAATGAAAAAGGCAGGTGAGGGTGGCAAAATACTCACACTCTCAATGTCCATCTCCAGGTCTCCCAGGTCCACACTGAACCCAGCTGCCTTCATCATCTCCTGCAGCATCCTCTCTTGATGATCACTGATTCAAGGAAGATATCAATGCCAAAAGAGTATTACATTCCCTTATATCAACAACATTCCAGGGGAGCCTCAGAGTGCAGTCAATACATTACGTGCCATGCTGTAAGTGTTGCTAGGCCTGCGAGCCTAGGCTCAACACAATCTGAGTCTGCTAGAGGGGAGCATCTGTACCTGTGGATCCAAATGGTCCATCGTAGTCTGAAGGCCAAAGGTCTCTGCTGCGGGGTCATAGGCAACAGTTGTGCTGGCCTTGGCCCCGAGGACCTCCTCTCCACTGCTGAAGACGAGCCTGCTGGGAATTGGCTCTCCGAGAGGGACATCCAGCCTCAGGAAGAGGGCGTTGAGCGACACATACGGGAAGCCTGGCAGGCTGTAGGGGCCCAGCGAGTTGAAGTCCAGGCCCAGCGTGATAGGCGCTGCTGCATCTGCCCTTCTGAGGAGCACCCCGATGTGGAAGCCGAGCGTGCCTGCAAGTCCACACCTCTGTGTGTGCCCTGCTCTGTAACGCCTTCTGGCATGAAATGCATCCTCTTCTCAATTGTCTAGGATGCAGACAGGGGCTTCAGACTCTCTTATCTCAGAAGATACTGGCCTTTCATTGCACTATACAGATTACCTCAGCTCATACTATCTTACTAAGGCTTGCACTATGGCAATTTGAGCCCAGCATCATTTGTTGCACACAGGAACAGTAGCAGTTTATGTTGGGTATGCACCTGCAGTATGGCCCTGGTCTGGCTTGGCGCTATTCCCCATGCGCAGGTAGCCATCAACTGTGCAGCCTGCCTCAAAGGTCTCGCCCCCATACTTCAGGACGAAAGCAAATGTGAGATCCTGCTCAAAAGGGTTGCCCGGTGCAAACTGCACGCTGACGCCTTGCAAGGATAGCACTAAGCCCAGGTCACTGTCCTCTGTGACTACCAGAGAGTCCTGTGTGATATTGGAGTCCAGCTTTTTCAGCGCCTGCAAGCCGGCATATTCATCACAGTCCCGTCCTACCCCAAATGGCAACCCTACACAGCAGTGTGGGCATCATCGGTAGGATGCACTGACATTGGTTGCTGGAGGCAGATGCTGGCTGTCGCAGCACACATGCGGACACAACAGGATTACGCACTTCCTGACAGCTCATCAGCCCCACAGGTTTGCATGCACAGTTCTGCCTTTACCTTCAGCTACGCAGAAGTGCAAATGCTACATTTACTTTCTTGGCATCTACACGAGGGCAGACCTGAAAGATGTCGTTGATCCCGGGCGCAGAGCTCAGGTCTGGCATTGCTGCAAACTTGAGCTTCGACCCCACGTATGACAGGATAATGCTCCGGAACTTGATGGCCTTCAGGAAGGTCAAGATGGGTCCCATGGCAGCTCTGAGCTGGGGATCCTGGTACGAAGGAAGCGCTGTCTCCACGACCTTCCCAAAATCGACATTCAGGACTCTGCAAGAGACCGTCAAGAGTGGTCCTGCACGCAAGAAACCTTGATGACAGGCAGCCTGGAGACATCAACAGTGGTGAAAGAGCAAAGCAGGCAACATATGCACCTGAGCCGATCTAACATCTGCGTTTCTTGCTCAGATCACCATATGCTGCTGCAATCTAACATCCTGTTGCACGGCACAGCACCGGCATCTATCTACACCTAACATGATGTCAGAGATGCTAGCCATTGAAAGCCAGATGAGCACCTGTCATGAGAGAGACTTCTACGTCTATGGTATCGAACAGCTTCCCAGCCAGCGTCCCCATGAGGCCACTGTGCGCGCTGTTCACATGTATCTCGCCAGATAGTAGCTTGACGTTGTCGACCGGTTCCCAGCTTGCTTGCACCTGAGATGGCACCAGTGTTGATAAGGGCTCAACATCGGCTCCCAGACTTGATACTGGTGTAAGATAGGGGGCCCCAGTCCCTCTCGGATGTCAAGGACGCATTGGGGGCCTTCTCCTTATGGTGAGCGTGCCTGGCAACGAAAAATGAATAGGATGGAATCATGACAAATTTGCACCACCGAGGACCTAGCTGGGCCTTACAGCAGGTGTGAAGCCTGATAGCATTGCAGGTCTTTGATGATTCATTAATCAACTCGTCAGACACCTACTGCAAAGCACAGCTGGCAAAGATGTGAGAGAAGCATTTGGGAATTCTTTGAAACCTGGATGCCACAGGCAGAAGCTGTCAGGGAAGTCACCACAAATTTCTTCAGGGTGCTGGTGACCACGAGGATCATATTGACGCCCTTTGCAGAAATGGCGGGGATGTCACAGGTGCACGCAAGCATGAAGCCAGCATTAAGCTCCGGCGGTACATTGACGGCGGCCGGTGGTTTGGGCATGTAGATCAGCTGAATGTCCTTCAGCAGGATGTCAAACCTATCCAGCAGCCACGGCATTCCAATCTTCTTCGCTACCTGCATGGCCAAGCCAACAATCTGTTCCTCATGCCTGCACAGTCCCAAATCTGGTGACATCACCTTGAACATGTCTCCTTGGAGTATAGGAACAGAAGAGAAATGTGCATCAGCCTTTGCCTTTTCGGCAAACCAGTTTCCTCTTGTACAACTTTCACATACATGTGGGACATCATTCAGACGCACACCGACTCAATGCTGAGGCCCTCTGTCTCGACAAATCTGAATGCCAGTCTGCGCAGGGACTTGTCACTAACGTCTGCCCACACCTCCAAATCTGCGTAGATGTCCCCACTGCTCCCCTGTGTGAAAGTGGCCGAAACATCGCATTTAATATGCTTGTAGACTTGACCTTGGCTAGGGGTATCTATGTAGGACAGAAGGCTTGCTGGTGTCTTGGTGGTCAGACCTCCAATGCCACCTCAGCAGATTGCACAGGCACTGGACACAATTCAATTCCAGTACCAACCCCCAAAGCGCTGCATAGGCTGCCTGGTACAGATGCTAAGCAGCGCTTGCCAGCCAGGATTGACTTACCGAGGGCAAGGTTAGGCCATAGCCGTCGCTCAGGGACACGCCAAAGCTGCTGAGCAATGTCATACTATTGCTGGCATGGATGTCAAAGGTAAGGAGGCCCTGCGGCTTGCTGTACATGAACTTGGTGTCGATGTAAACAGAACTGATTTGCATGATTGCCGACACCTGCACAGAAGCTCCCAAGTCATGCCCTGTGCTCAGTCCGGTGAATGATGTACATCCTGTAGTTTCACACGTAGGAGGCGTTGTCATGCTGGCTAGTGTGCTTTCAGAGGGTAGAGAATAGCTGTGACAAGGTGCTCCTCCTCTTTCTAATCTGTGGATGTCAACAGGGTATCTATCAGACACGCTTGCGTACCTTGAAGGTAACGCCAGCTGCAGACTCCTCCACACGAGCACGCAGCGCTGTCAGCGTAACCTTGTCATTCAAAAAGCTGAAAGAGCCAGCTATCACAAGGTCCGCCATCCACCTGCCACCACACATGTGCTTTAGAGCATGAAAGGCTACCTCGGAGATGTCATGAATGGACCGTCCCTGGTCTACTACCTGTGACATCTGAGCTCGGTATGTTGTGGCACATGTGCAAGGATCGTACTTATGCGAATCGCTGTAGCCAAGCGTCACGGCGTAGGGCGCTGCCGCAGTCATGAAGGACTTATGCAGAAGCAGATCGCTGCCGCCCTGGTTGGAAGCTGCATTGTCAGGGTCCATGCTGAGGTGGCCAATGCTGCCGGCCAATGGCGTAGCGCCAGGCTCATCACAGCCAATGAACTCCACAGAGCCATACACTGCATAGCCAGGATTGCTGCACAGCCAGGAAACAGCCTCAGATTGGCTTCCAAGGCAACTTATGACAGGCGCCAGACTTTGTGCTCCAGTGTGCACCATAGTGCTGTTCGAGTATATGCAAGCGTCTATGAATGGGCACATCATGGGTATGTGCATCAGGGAGCCCTAGAATCGCTAAGGCACAGAGAAGCGAGCATGTCTCACACCATCTTTCCAAGCAGGTAAGCCTAGCAAGATACATGGCTCTGGATTGCAAGCCCACCTAACAGCCGTCTGCAGCTTCTTGAAAGGAGGCTGCAGCTTCAACCCGGTGACCTCTTTTGCCAAGGGCGCTTGCGTATCTGGAGTATAGCACAGTTGGATGCGCAGTTTACTGTCCTCCATACCCACGGTGCCCTTGAGATTAAACGCCACCCCAGATCCATACAGGGCCTGCTGTGCATCTGTCATCCACTTTGTCAATGTGATCTGCACGCACAGTCAAGAATTCCGCTCCAGTGCAATACAGCCATTGCAGTGTGCAGCACATATATAGGCGTCATCCCTTCATGTAACATGTGTTGCAGAAGGATACAGACCTCTGTGTTTGTGAGGCTGAGTGGACCAGTGGCCAGCTTGTCCACAAAGAAGGTGGCCTTGACACCGCAAACTGAGAAGGAGCCATGGCCTGTGCTCCCTTGAGTGTTGCTGTTACTGTCGTTGCCTGTGCGCAACAACCCTATGTGAGCGCAGTGCTGGGCAAGGGTGCCGCATCTTCATGACTTTAGCTGCTGTATTTCTGGTGCGTACTGAATGCGCACTGCCTACGCAGTTGCAAGCCCACAGCTAAGTGATATGTCGGGAAAGGCACACCATTTGTCTGTGCTTGCGCCTCTTTTGCTGGGGCCGAGCCTTCATGTGAGTCATCAATGGCCATCATGAGGACCAGTGATTTCAGTTTGACTCCCAAGAACTCTTTGGGATTCAGCACCCCAGTGTCGGGAAGGTCAAAACCCAGCTTGTTGACAAGAGCCTGCATGGATACGAGAGTAAGAGCCAAGGTAAGGACAGTGTTGACCGGACCTTGATGCTTTAAGCTGGTTCCAAGCAAAAATCAGCCATGACAATATAAGGTGTTCCTGCATTTGTTGGAAGGGTGGCCTACCGGCAATTGTGGTCATAAATGAGGAAGAGAACAGGATCATACAGAATCTACGAAAACCTCTGCTCGAGCATATCTGCTAGAGCATGAAGGTATCATATAGGCACAGTAATGTTGCATCTAGGGTGTTTGAAAGCACCTGAAGAGAGAGGTCATCATCCTCTGACAGGGTAAGTTCTGCAGTGCCCAGATAGCCAGCACTGGGCAGCACCACCTTGCAATCCAAATTCAGTTTCCCAAAGAGTGTCACACCACCACTGAAGCCTCCGGTCCACTCCTCTGAGCAGTAGTCCCATTTTATGTCCACCTGGCACTCCTTCGACACTTCTAACACATCTGCAAGCACACACAGATCTGCCACAGCACAAGACACACAGACAACTGTATGATTGCTGAGTAAGGGATTGTGTCTACCAATACATTCAACAGGCTCACAAGGAAGAGCACAATGATGCAGGGCGTCTCTGTGCAACTAGCTTTAGCAGAAACCTTGCAAGACATGCTCTCTAGCTTTGTAACTGGCCTAGAATGGGAGACCGGCCTGACACGATACATTGCATCCCAGTATACGAGTGCTCTGCCATAAGTGCAGCACCACCATTCAGGGGTGTATTGGGGGTCACTTTAGCAGCATGCACATGACAGTTTGCCACAACCTGCATATCAACTTCACACAGGCCTGCTAATTAACTTATGCAAATTGCCGCACCTGGGATGATGGTGCAGGGAGGCAAGGTAGCAGAGAAGGCCACATCTGTGGCGCTTGTGCCCTTGTCATCTCGGCGGAGCACCAGGCAGATGTAGGTCACATCAATGCCTTTCAGTACGGTGCGAATGCCAGGAATGGCGTCCAGCGCAGCACCGACAGGCGCCAACAGGCCAGCAATGTCGTTCAGGGTCACCTGCGGCACAGAGTAGCTGTTATAAAGCTTGCGCATCCAGTTTGTCTGCACTCGATAGACTCGGGGGATGCCGCGATGTCAGCTGTGAGCTCATAGTTGCCACAACATCTTTAAGCTTCATGAGGCAAGCTTTGTGGCTGATGCAGACAGGTACTACTGCTAGTAATGTCCATACCCAAGGGAATGGATTCTGGGGTGGAGACCTGGGATCCTGTGTCTGCAACCCATTCTGCACCTGAGCCGCAGCTGATACATGTTAGGAGCACTGCAATGCTCACTTTACCTGCAAGTCTTGTGCAGGCGCAGCCTCAAGCTGCAGCACGTACTCGAGCACGGGCGGTTGGCCTGGATCATCATAGCAGGGCACCCTGTCCATGCTGGCGTACATCTCTGCGCCGGATGCGGCCGTAAACTTGAAGTCGTCCAGGCGCAGACCAATGCTGCTAAGCGTTGGCTGTGCTGGCTGGTACACGCTCAGCTCTATAGTGCCGCCCTCAATCTTGGTCTGCAAAGAGAGGTTCCTAAGCTAATGGAATGGTGGACACCAACTGCAAAAGGCTATGCTACAGATCGACCAAGAGATCGGGGGACAATGCACGCGTCAATATGGACAGGGCTTATCTAGTAACACAGCGTCTCGTGACAAACATGAGAGCTCTGATAAGGATGCTGCTTTTGTGCTTCACAGCATCTGCTCATGCATGAGGCAGTAGCACCTGCCCCAGCAGATGGCTGCCTAGCTTTCCAGGCAGAAGGCTGTTCCAAGAAAAGCTCCCAGTGTCCACGGATGCGTAGACCCTGTCAAGGTGCAATAGGCTGCCTCCTGCTGCCTGACGCAGCTCAAAGCCGCCCTGCGTGGCCCCGTCCAGTGTATGGCCCTCTGCGGACCTTGCGCCCAGTACCCTCACGCCTGAAGCAGCAGAAGGCTGCAAAGTGAGAGCCCATGTTGGCATGGGTCATCTGAGACAGCAATACATGTACATGGGGAGCACATGAAATCAAGATAAGACAAAGGGCTCAGTCAGCCAAATTTGATAATCTGAGAGGCACCCCTTCTGTGATAGCCGTGCACAACAGACAGATGATTCATCAACTCTTGTCTATGTCTATGGCATGGCCTGATGTAAACAAAGATCTGCTGCTTTGACGCTACCTCTTCCTCTAAGAGGAGCCAGGGCCCCGCACCTGTAAGGACCTGCAGGAGCGCAGCAAGGTCGAGAGGGCTGCTGAAGAACTTGATAGCGACGTTCTGGCTCAGGCTGTGCACAGGTGAAGGGGCTATGCTGGGCGCATCCAATGGCTCTATAGATACCGTGAAGTTGCCCAGAGAGCCGACAGCACCCTTCCCAGCGACAATCAGGGGGTGCGGCACCTCGAGCCAACAGCAGGCAGTCAGGCGCAGACCTGCACTTCGTGGCGCACGGTCACATCTCCTTCAAACCTTTTCGATTGTTGGCTACACCCTAGTGATAGCTCTTGCAGGTTGCCTGGTGCTGTGTCTGGGAGTGTCACCACAGTTGGGCCTCTAAACTGATTGAACTGCCAAGTGTTGAACTGCAATAGTGATATGCACTCAGGGTGTTGCGGGATATGGACAGCTTTCCCCACCAGTGAGACGAACCAAGAGGCCCTCAGTGGTGGTCATCTCCAGGTCTGGTGCTGGAGCCATGACCAACTCGGCCAAGATCACACTGCTGCGCGACTCGTCCGGCCAGTTGGCAACAGTGAGGATGGAAGCAGTCACGTCAACAACCAAAGCCAAGAAGCCTGCCCTGAGAAGCGGCCCAGGCAGTGTGCAGAGCGCGGCCTCTGCTGTTGAGAGGGACTCCATGCAGACAGCCAATGCAGTTGGGACTGTCATCTTCAAGCTTGCCACCTGCAGCCAAGTTTCCATGCTGCTGATCACACATCAGAGCTGGCAACCATCCCTGACAGTTTAGGTGTTACAGCAGGACCTGAATAGCTGACGGTGATCCTGTCACGGCAGCCACCACAGAAAATCTGGATCAAATGGCCAGTGACACTTGAGCAGACTCCGTCTGCCTCTGTCAGCGCTTTTTGCACAGGGGCTGTACCTGGGCACCCAGAGAGAGCGCTGCAGTATGAGCTGCCAGAGACAGCTTCTGAACTAGCGGCTTTGCTGGTCTAGTGATGTCAGGGGCTGCTGGAGCAGCCCCAACGGCAGGAGAAGCAGCTGCCTCAGCCACTTGATCGATAGGAACAGCAGCAGCCGCCCTGCTGATCCCATTTGCAGCCGCACTCGTCCTAAGAACTGCGCAACCAATAGGGTCAGTCAGCAAGAGGATTGGATTGCTTTTTTGCATGCGATATGATGTGCAGCAACGGTTTCCAACGCACCCCAAGCACAACCTCAGAATGCAAAAAAGCTCAAGGACTTTCCTGGCCGTCATGGGAGCACCTGGGACAATGTACAGCAGTCGCGCATGACATGGCATTTACCGGCTCTGGGCAGTGGGCGCATGCTCGTGACCTTCCCTTTCTCCTTCTTCTCTTGCACACCCATACCCTCCTCCATTATCTCCTCCTCTTCCGCCTCCTCATCTGGTTCATCCTCATTGCTCTCTCTGTCTTCCTCTTCCTCTTCCTGTTCCTCAGAAGCCGCCGTCGCCTCGCTAGATGCAACATCTGCTGACAATTTCCTTGCGGCCTTGCTGGTTTTGGTCTTGCCCCCTTTCGCCTTTATTGAGCTTTTCCTCTTGCCTGGCATGCCGAGTTTCTTTGGATTCCCTTCTCGGAGAGAGGGTTTTGGATCCCTGCGCATGCGAGATGATGCTTACAGAGCAGCTCTACAATTTTGAGAGCCACCGGGCACTACAACTGGCCTTCTGCAGTAACAGTCAAAATTTTCAGTCGGCAAAGGTTTTGCAGGACTTGAGTATATGGTGCAATTCTCAGTATGTGCTTGGGCAATTGACAGAAGCATAGCTTACACTTGACCGTTCAGCAGGTTTTCTACCCACACATTGCCAGAAAGGAGTGTCTTGCCTGGTCCCACCCATCTGGTCGCCCAGAGACATTAACCACCTTTCATCAGGGATGTCTGCTGGGTACTCTGAGGTCCCCCAGGCGTACCTCCACACCGCCTGTCCCTCTGGATTTGGAGCTGTCATAGCTAAGGCGCCATCAATTGTCCAATCATAGTGTGGTACGCTGCATAAGCACTGTACCTCATTCTTGATGACCTTTTGTCTGTCATGTCAGTGCATACAATCAGGCAATTCCTGCAGACAGAGCTCACTCTGCTACCTCACTCAATTTAGACTGTCCCTGTGCCCAGAAAATGGGTGTTGATGCGCTTTGCAGCTGTGTTTGCTTGCTGCAATATCTGATGAGCCATGTGAGGGCCATGTCTGGCCTACAGCCACTTCGTCACCACCTGCTTGCATACAAAAGGGGCATACTCCTGAATGAGAGGTGAATGGGTATACCCTGCTCGGCGCAAGAGAAGGTCCACGCGGAAGCCTACGGCGGTGCTATTTGCACAAGCTTGCAGAGTCTGCAGTGGTGTGAGGCCTGTCTGTCCTGGGATGAGTTGTGGGTCCATAGGATACATTGTCAGGAGTGCAAGCCCTTCCAGGACCAGCTCGTACCTCTCCACTGTCATAGCCACTGTGCAGACTGTCTTGAGTTTAGCTGCCTGGTGCAACGCAGCCAAGAGCACTCCTGCAGAATGGCAAGGTCACACCCTCAGCATGATAGCACTTGAGGCCAGTTCATGTTAAGGGCCATCATAATAAGGCAACCAGTGCTTTCACCTTGACTGAAAAGAAGTACCCTTGCCCATGGCAAGGAAGGCGTTGCCAGCTCTGTGCAAGTGCTTTATTTAAATGCACAGGAGAGGCCTGGCTGCATGAATGACATCAGCATACAGGTGAATAGCTACAGAGTTTTAACATGCATTGCACAGGCAAGAGACAGGGTCTTGAGGTGACATAATCTTACCGGCAACTGACTCTGGACCAGGGTGGCCATGTCCGTCAAATCCCTCGCCATCTTGACGCCCGCTCGCTGAGATGTTCCAGTTGGCCGGGCCAATGCTGGATTCATCATCGGGCCGCTCCCTGAGCAGGAAGAAGTCACGCATCTTCTGTGGGAGGTACGCGCCCAAGAGACCGTCCGCGCAGTTTACGACCTCTCTGAATATGGGCTCTCTAACTCTGGGTTTTTTGGGGTTTGGAATTCTGTAGCCCATAATCTGCAGAGGCACGCCACACTGAGGGTAGCGGCATCACAAGCAATGCTCTAGGGTCAAGTGGTGATCTTGCAATCTTTGCATGCTTCTGTCTAACAAATCACCCGTCAGCTGCGGCACCATGGGTTTCCCAAAAGGCAGGGAGGTGAGGCCTTTCGATCATTTTATTCTCAGCTGTAGGATGATTCTAGAAGCCTCACACTCGTCTCAAAGGATGCCGGGAGGGATGGCCAAGGATCGTCCACTCCAGCTGGTGCGCTGTCGATTAAGAGGCTCTCAAGGTACTCTGCTGGCTGCTTGTAGCCAGGAAACATGTTTGGAGGCGGCGAGGAGCTTGTTGCTCCATTCAGATCTACGGTGCTTGATGCAAAGGCGGGAGGGAGCTTCCCATTGCGGCAGTCCTGAATGGCAGGCCACACCAACCGTTCCAGCTTCTCCCTGTAGTCCTCCAGCGATCCTTCGGCTGCCTGCTCTCTTTTTACTTTGTCCTCCTCTTCTTCCTGCATTTTCAGCCCGCCATGAGCACTTGTTCCTGGCGGGTGTTAATGCCCCGTTAGACTCTACATATTCTAGCTCTAGCTTGAGCAGCATGGTTCTTGGGTAGTTCATTTTCTGCTGGCTCTTGGCCAAGGTGGCAGATGGGCAAGAGAAAGTCCACCATCTTAAGGTGTGGGCAATGTCTCATTGTATAGGTTGCACTGTTCAATGCAGGCATGTCTTTGTACTCGAAACGCTTCTGCTGGCCATACTCAATTTCAATGCCGCTTCGCATGGTGGTTTTGGCACCCATATTGGAAAAGATCTTCAGACAGGAAGACACACCTTCTGGCCCTTTGGGAGCCTGGTTTTGAATATGGTAACCATCCTCAGACGCAGTTCCACACTGCCTGGCGCTGTAAAATTTCGCGGATCTATTGTTGTGAAGACTGGACACCTGTGTAGCAAGGTCAGCGCATCATGCTCCCCGATGAGACTTGCATTTTCACGGACATTAAATACCTTTATCAGTATTGCAAGTAAAAGTGCACCAACAGCCTTTGTGCTGCAGAACACACCGATCCCTCCTCTTTCGCAGGTCTGGCTCTAGAACATGCCAGAGGAGGTATGCTTCAGAGTATTGCTGCCAACACCATGGGTCATATGCCTGTATGCAGTTCTTGCGGCTTCCGTGATGAGGCACCTGCTGGCGCAGAGATAAGTGAGTATAAGAAACTACTTCAAAGCTCACAAGTTGAGGCTCAAAAGGGGTTTCATCCTTCTGCGGTAGTTTAAGTGGCACTGCCTTTTTTGCCAACATTGTGCATGCAATGCGTGTGTCATAATCATGGAAAAAAATATGCCTGTCCCCATTTGGCTGCACTGGCATATGATATCTATGGTTGCACAAGTACTGTGACTTGAGGCCTTCAAATGCCAAAAGGGTTGCTGGAAGGGAGCAGCAACACAAAGCTTGCCAGGCATTGTTGCGCATGCCCACCTTCAAAAGGTTGATGTGCGGCACCCGATTGGTGTGTGGCAAATCGTCCTTCTCAGCTTGTGTCATGCTGCTTTTCATATGTGTCCACTGTTTCATCACCTGCCGCAACAGGGCGCTCGGTGCTATTCAATGCTGTGATAATCACGTCAGCATGTACCCGCCCACATCATCTTTTACTCGTGAAATACAGCACAGGCTCTAAAGCGGGAGTTCAGGCAGGCTCACAGAGGTGACAAGTGTGACTCTACCTTTGTCCCAGTGCTGTCGCCGGTGAAGAGAATGGCTGTGGGCTTATGGTAGCTCACAATGCTGGCAATGTTCCATGCACTTTCATCCTCCTTGAGTGGCGACGCCTTGGTGAGCTGTACTATCCTGGGGAGACTGCGTGACAGGGTACCAAACATTTTCAGCGGTGACAGTCTGCTTGGGCGTCACATGCACCCTTGAGTGACACATTTTGCAGTTGTGAGCACTAGCAACGGTCAGACTGCTGATCCTCAGGCATTTCTCATGTTGATTGTCACTGGCACGGCACTGAGCAGAAACCAAGCGTTTCAGAGGGAGCCCACCTTGTTACAGGCGCACCAGCGGGTGCTGGGTCAGGCGGCACTCGGGCAGGTGTCCCAGTGGCGGGAGCCGCTGTCATCGAAGAGGAGGAGGAGGAGGACGAGGCTGTAGCAAGACTCCGTGGCGCATGCCACCAAACCTCGTATGCCTTCTCATCGGAGACCTCTGAGTCAGAGTCGTCCATGGCTATCGGCAGCAGGAAAGTGCTGCACCGCAACCTGCATTTCGCCCGTGCCTCCTCCGCTGCTTCGTTGTTTGTCTGCAAAAAGCATTACGTCAAGGAGGATGCCTTGTATTGCTCTGCTTATTCTCTGGAGACATCTTCACATGAGCACCTAAAAGGCACGCACCTAATATATGTATGCCAATAATCATCATACTCAGGAAGCCCCTTTTTTCAGGACCAGTTTGCTGTGGTTTGGCTACCGCTCTATTGCAAAGAAGGGCTATCGCCCTCTCACTCACTGTGTCAGGAAGTATCTCGAAGCCGTCCTTCCCAAGATCTCTGCGCGCATCCCCATCTGGGTCTTGGTCATATTTTGGCGGCACAGGCACGCTGTACAACTGCATAGCAGCACATACAAAACATAAACATACAAACATCTATTGCAATGCAGTGACACTTGATGAGCTAACTGCTTAAGCTAACAAAAGAACGGGGCTGTCGATTCTGAAGTGATGTCTTTCGCAGGTGCTGTTGACAATGCTCATGCGGAAGGGAATACAAAAGGGAGCAGCTGGCCTACATATATTCAATGTGGCACACACTCACTGCGGAGTTCATGTCCTGTATATGAGGAAGGTCAATGCGGCATGACAATGAAAGAAGCTGAGTAGGAGAGCTCACAATTATCATATCATCTGTGTCGCGTATCAGGGCTAATCCAGGTCGGCCTTTTCTAGATTGGAACAGGCGCTCAGCTCCATCGAAGTGGTCTGCGTGCGAGTGGGTGATGATTGTCAGGCTTGGTGTGATGCCGGTCATGGCAGTTGACCCTGCTGCACCACTGAAGGGGGATGCTGCAAGAGCAGTAGCTGCTGCAGCTGCTGCAGCAGTAGTGGACGAAGCTGCGGGGGTCAGTCCTCCTGTACTGGTGGAGGGAGCTGCAAGGCCTGGGCCTGCTGCGATGGTGGAGGTAGCTGCGGGGGTTGTCCCTGCTGCATCTGTCGAGGAAGCTGCTGGGGCAGCCCCTCCTGTAGCGCTGGGTGAAGTTGCAGGTGGAGACAGCTGCAGGGCCGCTCGCATGCGATAGCCGTCCCATGAGTGTCCCCCGTCGATGACGATCTGCTCCTCAATACTCTGCAGGACACAGCTATCTCACACTGGCCTATGTTGGACGGGGCTCTGCTGCAGCATCTTTCATATGTTCCACATGCTGGCAGCACATGGGGTCGTCCTCCATGCACACACATCTGAGGGTTTGCTGACAAGGATTGGAAGATCAGAATACATGCCCGGATTGCAAGTCTGTACATATCATTGTACAGGACTCTACAGCGCTGGCACACCTTATTGTGATCTCGCCTTTGCAGAACACTCCCATCGCCATTACCCGTCCAGACCACACGGAAGACCCAGTCACCGGCGTTGTGACTTGGCAAGGTGACTGCAAGTCAGCAAACCTCATTTCTAGGGTTGTGGTTATGGGACACAGCTTGAGTGTGGCACACCAGGGCCATGCTCTGCCTGGTTGGCATCATTCCAGATGAACAAAGGGTGTATTGCAGCTGGACATACATGTGTTGTGTACATATGAACGCACCCTGCATGTTGTTCTGCTCTTCCTTTCCGTCGTTTGACATGCTTCCTTGTGTGCCCTAAGCCCAATCTGGTGTCAGAATCTTGTAGATGTGTCCTGCAGAGCCCTTGACCTTTACATCATGCAGATTGTCACTGCTTGTGTTATGACCATAACTCGCTTGTCACAGGTGTCAGGTGTTGCCTGACCTCTTCTTCGCACAGTTGAGCTGAGTCTACCAACACCTGTTGAGAGTTAAATTCTCCACATGTCCGGAGAATATTGCAATTTAAATGCATGGCAGTGCACGAGGAACGCTCGCATGGCATCAAGTGTATCTCTTTCATCAGAAGTGGTAGCTTACCGGTCGAGTACGTCTTCAGAAGATTAGCTGCTTATGTCATGTCCGCGACAGGTTGGTTGCTGCACATGTCACTGTGGAGGAGCCCACTTCTGAGCTCTTTGATGCACTTGTGCAAAGGGGATGGGTAGCGGCACAAATAAGGATCGTCGGGATAACGAGTGCTGCGACTGCTGATGACGCGGTTTGCCGGGGGAGTCCGGGGCCCTATGTGAACGCCGCAACCTAAATCTGATGATTTGACAGCAGTGGCACCAAAGGCCCGCGTTCTTCCTTTGGTGGTATAGATGCTAGCAAATTCTGTCGCGCTTAGCAGAACGCTAAGCTGATTCTCCGAATCTCTCTTTCGGAAGGCAGCACAGCACGACGCAGCACACCGCAGCGGCATAGGCCTGTCCCGCGCGTCGAACAATCGAGGCGGCTTCTAACACGCGAGTGCATTCTGATTATAAAGGTCTTGCACCCAGAGCACCGTGCTAGCCTGTAAATCTGCAGCAGGCAAGACTGTGCAAAGCGTCGGCTGACGTCAACATCCGTACACAAACCCGATCTGCAACTGCAGGGGAGAAAAGCTGTATCAAGCCTTAGCATCTTGGAACTTGAAGATGTAACACAGCCCTGCAAGTGTCAAGATACAGGATTCGACTTCGAGGATGCGTACTCCAGGGCCACAGTCAAATCATTCGACTCAAATGTCCTGTAGTATGCATCTTAGACATAGACATCGACGGCATGAAGACACGATTGGGAGCCGATGTTGGTCTCGCCGCCGGACCCGCGTGCTGTATTTGCTTAGACCTGGGTGGCCTTGACAACGGTATTGGCCTGATAAGGCCTTATCACACACAGTTACTGAATGGTTGCTCACACCTTAGTGAGCTTGCTGATAAGCTTCGTATCAGACCGTGGAGGCCCTAAACACCAGAGCAACGGTGTTGCGCCTGTTTGTCACTGTTACATCCCGTGCGTTGCGCGCCCTGCGCGTGCACGTGATATCTCGTACCCCCTGAACCCCGGAAATCCCCGGAGTCCCAATCGATCCCGATGCACGCAAGACACACATCATCTTGGCTACTGCAATGCCAGCGTTACCTCCATAGGGCTGTGTAGATGTCAGCCCACCGAAGCCGATCTACGTCTGTCAAGGAGCACCAGCGGAATGCAAGGCAGCCGAAGAATTTGGCGTGTTGGTGTGGCAGAACAGGAATGGCACTTTGCAATAGTCTAGATGCGCATAGCCGATAGTGAGCATACAATATCTGTATATGAGCGTCAATTATTGTATAGTGTCGGCGATACTGCTGTCTACGGCAACCTGTGTTTGGCATCATCCTGAGCATTGAAGGTAGGTCGTCTCCACTGCCTTTCCAGTAGCATCACCTTCCTACACGTGGCATCACCGAAAACTCGGCATATGTCCCAGGTCTGGTTGCAGGTGGTAGCTTTGATCCTGGTCCTGTGGTGCTCAACCCCCAATATCAGAATTACCCGCCTCTGTGCACCCGGTACTCCGGCTATGTCCTTTTCCCTTGCTATGGCGAGGGCTTACCAGCGCGCAGGCATCCATCTGCCACCAGACCTGGCTCGGGAACTAGGCAAGCTTCTCATGTCCGTAAGCTGTTATCGCATATGTATAGGGCATCCTCTAGAGTGAGACTGCCGCGGTGTATTGACAGCTTCCCTGCATGAGAATGTCTGAGGTATTGAGGAAGTATGACCTACCCTTGATGAGCTTGTGTTGTACGCAGAGGCGGAAGGCATATCATTGATGAGCAGAGCAGCCACAGCACCAGGATTCATCCTCAGTGACGCAGCACAGCCCGAGGATCTCAATACAGCCACTGCGCCCCATATCAGCAGCGAGATCCCAGCACCCACCGATAGTGCGAAAGGGGCACCCACCGATAGTGCGAAAGGGCCACTCCCCGAAGATACAACACACTCCCAGCCTGCAGCACCCGCGGAAAGCACAGCTGTCCCCACGACTCCGCAGCAACACATTCAGCCTGCCGCTCCGGCGCGACTCAGCTCTGCAGCTGGAGGAAGTGATACAGAGGGCCCCCTACCGCCCACGTCTGCCATAGACATTTTGCCTGCTGCCAACAGGGCTTCTGTGGCCACCAACGCCACGCCCATAACTGACACAAACGGTGCCCCCATGGCACTAGAGGCCAAGGTTGTTAGCAATGAGATACCCACAGCTGGCGGGAACAGTGTACTCACAGCAGACACAGCTTCCGTGGCTGCCGCAGACATAGTGCCCATAGCAAACAGGGCTTCGGTAGCCATCAATGGCGCAGACAGTGAAAGAGCAGCAGCAGTAGGGCGAAACGGACCAAACAGCCCCAGGGCGGCACAGGGGCAGGCCTTGCTACAAGTACCTACTCAGGCCATGCCACCAGTTCAGCACGGACCGGGCAGTCATCTAGTTGCACCAGGGCAGCCATCAGCACCAGCTGCTGCGCCGGGCATGCCGCTACCTGTGTACCTGCAGCTTGCTGCATACCAGATCAGAGCGCTGGAGGGCACGATCAGCCAGCAGCAGGATGGCTGGATCAGACAGCTTAATTCTGTGGAGAAGCAGGCTCTCCTACTGACTGCCTGTCAGGTAAGCCCAAGTGCATTGCAGCTGGCCACCTTAGCAGGCTCTGTAGCAATTCACAGGTGCAGCTTGAGTACATATATGTCTGGCAAGCTCTCCGTGTAGTGTCATGAATGTACCGCTGAGGGCGGTGGAATTGCCACGCCTGCCATGTCACACCCCTGCAAACTCAGGCGCCTGATCTTTTGAGGTCATCTGCACAGGGTGTAGGTGGGGGAAACATTCGACGATTCAGGTGCGTGTGCAGGTGCTGTCTCAGGCTTGTGACGCAGCGGCAGACCAGGTGGTGGCGCTTGCAGGGCAGCTGGAGTCCTCACACTCAAACCTCACCATCAATCTTGCCGCGGTGCAGCTGCTGGATCCAGCAACATTCAGCGGAGTCACGTCGCCGTGGGAGTTTGGTGACCTGTGGTTCAGGATGGGCCCTGTTGTCACAGGCCTGCTAGCGCAGCTGCCGCCGAGCAACAATACAACACAAAACTCTGCAATCCTTGCCGCAGAGGGTCTTGCCACTGTGAGCCTCCGCCCCTGGTGTATGACCTTCTGGGATGATGGCTCGGCATCCTGAGAGCTGAGGACCCTGCCACCTCGATCATCATCTGCAGACCCAGCGGGCCGCATTGCACAGAGTCTGATATTAACTGCAGCCATATCTTGGGTTGGGCAACATTGCTTCTGCTCTTTGCAGGCGGGAGACACATTCAAGGATCTCCTTACGCTAGCAAACCCAATTGACACAACATCCTTGGCAGCGCTGAAACTGGCCGCTCTGAAGAAGTAAGCCGCTGCATGCTTCTGATACATTTCACCTGGGGATCAACGGACCCTTCTATTGTTGAGTGACCACTCGCGTATTAGCATGGTCGTGGAGTCACACACTCTGTGACTGCCATGGGGCAGCGCCTATGGGTGCTGCAGCCATTCCTGGTGTTGCCAATATTGTAGTCACCGGCAAGCACATTATGACGTTTGCACAGGATGAACGAAAAGGACCTTACGTCAGAGGACAAAGACATGCTTGCCTTGAAAGCACTGGCAGACAAAGCCAACGCTTATGCCAAGATGAACTGGTAAGATCAACCTCTAGTCTGAAGGGCTCCTACACTGCTAGCACTGTTGAATGATTGGACTTGGCAAGTCAGCACAAAGAAAGGGAGGAGTGCATGGCAGTGTTCACTCTTCCTATACGGCAGCCGTCATTGAAAACTCTGGGATGTAGCGGTAGAGTGCCGGGTGCATGACATCATGACGCTTTGACGTGCTCTAATCGCTGCAAGGCGTTGGTGTGTGGGATGCGACCATGCCATGTTGTGCTTTTTGCAGGCGCTATTACCAAGCGTACACTGGCTGGGGCACACTGCTGACGTGGCTCAAGCTGTTGACTGCTCTTGCCATCACAGTAATCAGTGGCAAAGCTGCATCAACCTCTGACCCCTATCACTGGCTGGCCACAGCAATTGCAGCCCTTGGAGGCCTTCACACACTTTTGGTTACCATAGAGACAAGGTACTGCCGCTACCTCCATGGCCTAACGCAATGTCCTCAGCACATGCGTACAGTGCCTTCTGGGTATTTGCCTTCTCATGAATAGCTGAGAATATGCAAGTCACAGCTTCAAGTCATGGCAAAGTTACTGACTATACATGTGATGCCTGGATGTAGGTGGCCACCAAAAGCCCTGGCAAAGCCCTTCATGATCGCCCAGAAGCAGTACCAGCGCCTGATCAGGGACATTGGCGACCCCACACAGGCTTTGCTGGCACAGGCGGCCCTTGTTAAGCAGGACGCAGATCCTGATCTGGACGTGGACCCCTTCACAGGTGCACCTGGTGCTACAGCAGGCGTCCCATTAGGCATCAGCGCACGTCTCAAGGCAGGACTGCTTGTTTTTGAGCAACTTCGCAAAGCCTGTCCAGATGTTGGGCTTACCAGGGATGGCACACCTGCGCTGGGGGAGGGTAAGCAAGTTCAGATTTTCTTGGACATTGGGATGGCACTCAATACCTTTGACTGGTTTTTTAGCCTTGTTGAGAAGGAGGTGCCCCCTCCAAAGGACCTCCCGCTTTGGCGCCTGCCTCCCCAAACCTGACTCAATGCCAGAGCGCCTACTGACAGATCACAACAGGGTGTCTTCTGCGCACCTGTGTTCTGAAGGAGGAGACTCAGCTGGCCCCATTGTGACAGCACATGGCCTTGCTTTCTACAGCATCCCAGGCTACGGCAAAATCTTTCACAGTACTACATGCCAAAAAGATTGGCAGCTGGAGGCTGCTCTTCATAAAGATATAATGCACTTCAAAGACCGCACTTGCCTGTGGCCGCAGATTGCGATCATTTTGAGATTTGGGGAACGCATGCAGCTAGAAGAAGCTTTCTGCACAATGTGGTATAACAGGGTCCACTGTATTTGCTTCTGCTAAACAGGAACTTCAGCGCACTTTTCCACCAGCTGTAACTTGATCTCCATTACTCAATGTCAAGATGTACAGACAAAGCTTAAGCAATCAGTGCATAGGTCGTACCTGTCAGGTACAAGAGCTGCGTGCCTTCAGACACCCTCGCTTGATACCATCGATGCTTTTACTTGCAAGTCGAATTGGAGAAGGTGTTACACCGTTGGCACTATGCACCTTGCAATTGCCAGCTACAAGCTTGAAGGTATAGCAACTAAAGATGTACAAACGACAAAGCATGATCCGTAATAATTTGACTCCAAGTTTTGACACCCTGAACAACATTCGTGTTCTCAGTCTGTGAGGCAATTATTCTTTCTGATATGCTTAGCCATCAATCTGAAAAAGGCCTAGAGCCAGTCAGGAATTATGTCCTGTCTGGTATGCCAGCACAGCTGGCGACATGTACATATCTCAGATCACAGCGCGCAAGCGGCCTGCAGTCCAGATGGGCTGACAACTGCACCAATTGGAAGCAGCTGTCTAGCCAACACCATCGTCTCTTGCTAAGCTGCACACAGGAGGAACCATATCTGCCCAATACCCTATCTCCTTTCTTCTAGCGAGTGCTCTGCAAGCATAATGCGCCTTCTCACAATGCTGAAAACTCTTAGCCGCTACACGCAAGACAATCGGATGTCTGCCTGTTGCAAGCCAGCTTGAACTTGATGAAGTAGCCCTTCATCTTATCTGAAATGTGTATTGAGTGGATAGTGCCATTCACCCAAGGATCTCTCTCAATTCACACCTCCTGGGCCTGAAAACCTTATAAATGGCATGCCCGTCAATGGCAGCCTCTGCAATATGATTCAAAGACGTCAGTGCTCGTAAGAGCCTTGTGGCACAACTATGTTTACCCCATCCCATGCACAGAATGCTCTGAGGCAGGGATTCAGCTACCCTAGAGGAATCTGCCAACAGAGCTGCATGCAGGGCACTTCCCCCTCGTGGAGCTCCTCACCCATCAATCTAATGCTAGAAACATGGCCGACAAGCCATCTATATGTAAGTGTGGCCAAAAGCTGCAAGGTCCTGCAGCACCTGAGGTGCAACCTTATGGTAGGGCGGCGGCCATTGACAGCCTCTTGGCCTCTCATGATCTGCTTGTGCTAGCCTGTGGGAGCTGAAGCCCCAACGACCCAGCTACTACTCGTGAAGGTGAGTGGCAAAGGGTCTTGAGCAATGCGAATGAGGCTGACAAAGACATGGTGTTGAGCTCAGCAGCTAAGGACTGAGCCACAACAGGGCAGATCTACTTAACTCCGTGTCAGATCTTTCCACAATCACAAGGAAGCCTGCGAGTATTAGGTGTCAAACTCGCCTTGCGTCACACAAAGCATAAGGGCTTTGATATAACTAGCATGTCCCTCAGTACAGGACAGCACGGACAGCACAGGACAAAGTTTGGACTCAAACACAGTATGCCTGGAGGAAAACTTTTGCTGCACAGGGGGCAATTCCTGCGCCACAAGACAAAGCGCTTGCCATTGTGGATAACCAGCCGATGTGTGTGGCTATATCAAAGGGCAGCTGCAGTACTTGGTGGGCCGCAAAAGGTCGGCATGGTCTATCTTGTTTATTTATCTTATAGGTCCGCTTACGCGGCTCAGCCATTCACAGCCTAGTCTACGGCTGAGAAGCAGCGCTTCCTCTTTCTGGGCTGGCAGGGCTGCTGCAGAGGGAATGAGTCAAATCCTGACATCAAATCGAAGTTGGACTTGGGGTCCAGATCAGGCAGCGCAGCACATGTGCCTTGGGGGTCGCTGGTGCTGTTGGGCAGTTCACCTCCAGGAGTCAGAAGATCCGCCACCATGGACGCCAGCCAGGGTTCGTCCAGCTCACCAGATGCCTCAGGTGATGAGAGGAGCTCGAGCTCCTCGGGACACCTGAACGGCTCCTCGAATGCCTGAAGTAGCCAGAACGTTGAACTCAGCAGGCACATGATCTTTGGCAGCCTGGTGTCGGGTTCCTGAGCAAGGAGAGACAGGGAAACGCAAGGCCCCTGACAGGTGTCAACACTATGCTATGTCAATACAGCCAAGCAGTATGCTCATGCAATACTACAGAGACAATCTGTGCCAAAAACACGCAAAAAACATTGGTTGCAATTGCAATTGCTGCTCCATCTCATGGCAAAGCAGGTACAAGTGGTACTCACCCGACCCTGTTCGGCAAGGAAAGGGCTGACTACCACAGGCAGCAGCTCTGGTGATGAGATTGCTTGAGGAGCGAGCTGCGCTGACTGGCTCCTGCAGCACCCAAAGGGATGAGTCCCTTCAGGTGCAACTCAGAGGGGCTAGCTTCAGCCCCATACTAGCAGCTCAGTGCGCATACATAGGTAGCTCAGAGGCAGACTGTGCAGACTGACAGTGAGGGCCCTCAATGCGTATGCAAATCTGTATAGCCATGATGGCTTGTCCCCACTATTTATTCCCACCTGAGAGGCTGGTTCAGGCCGGGATATGTCTTCCAGAAGGGGCCTAGCAATGCGTCACCAGAACACAGAATGGCTGCACAGACATATGGGCAGACTGTCAGGTGACCCTGTTCGGCAAGCATGTGCTGTCACCCGACGTGCAACATTGCCTGACAATGAACACCATGCAAACCCTGCAAGCATCGTTAGAGACCAGGCTGGGCTGCCGAGGCACTTGGTGCAGCAGACGGTACAGGCAGAGAGCGGGTCAAGGCTTGGCCGGAAGCACAGGAAGAAACACCGGCCATGCTAAAGCGCTCCTGCTCATGCAACATCAAGGGAATGACTTCTGAGGTATAGATGCAAGACAGCCAGAAGCGGCGCACCATGCATGTCCGCAGGCAATGTGCCCTCGATCTGGTGCTGAGAGTAGGTCTGCAGCCAGGCAGCCGCAATCGCCCTGTAGCGCGCCACGCATTTCTTGGAAGGTGGCCTCTTGAACTTGTGCCCATTCTTGACTTCGCCATATTGCCGCACTGCTTTGCTGCATGCAATCACTGATTTTCAGTGTGCTGTGGTCGGGCTCGTTAGTCACTAGGGCCCAGCACCCCTTGTGAAACAACAAGAGGGGGTGTTTGCAAACAATTCAGCCAGGGTGATCGCAGAACGCAAGCTTCGCGCCTTTGGACAGAACTTACTCCTGCATGAATGCCAATATGGACGCAGCGTCGACATAGGTGCCCTGCTGGCGCAGCTGGGTCATGGTGCTGACAACAGCAGCCTGTACCCCAGGGTGCCAACATTCTGTATCGGTGTACCGGCACGGAGCGCCATCTAGCGTCCTTTTCCAATAGGCATCAAAGTACATGTTGGCGTAATGCCTGGCCACTGCTGAAAGCGGTTGTGAAGACGCGCTGCTAGGTAAGCGCGGCGTGCGGTCTCTCGCATATGCAGTATTGGATGCCTGGATGCCCTTTCCGCGCTCACCTGAATGCACAGATTAGTGAATTTGCGAGCAGACGCCATCTCATTCTGCCTTCCCAGTGCAGGGATCTTACCCTGATTTTTGATTTATCTGAGCATGATCTCTAGTAAGCTATCATTCCCATGCGGACGACACTGGTAATAGATGGGCTCATGAAAGGTGCTTACCGCTCCCTTTGCACTCGACATGCAGAGTCAGAGTGGACGAAGATGACTGTCCCTCAGTGATCTCATCGCCATAGCCAGCTCTGGACGGCTTGCCGCCCTCATGAAGGGCGTTCTTGGTCAGAATCTCATCGACCAACCACTGCAGAGACGTTCCCTTGGGCAGTTCTTCCCCTTGATGTAGAACCCTCGTCACGGTCGTTGTACGACAACTTCTCACTGGAGCCGACCGCTGTCTCAATGGAGCAGTAGGAACCTGATCAAAAGCATTCATGTCTTGGAGAGGAATATTGTTGCTGTCATGCTGTTGCCAATTGTCTGGCCGCCCAAGATTGAATGTCAGCTGCATCCGCGCGAGGGCTACAGCATACTCTCCGACAGTGCGCTGATGATGTAAAGCAAGGATCAAAAGAAAGCCAACCAAACAATGCTGCGCATGGGGCTAGGCCCTGCAAGGCAAACGTAAAGGAAATCTGACCTGCACTGACTGGGAACCTGGGCAATCTCCCAAAGCAAGCCGACGTCACCGTGGCACGTGCAAAGCAGGATAGGGTAGGACGGTAGAATCGCACCTCCGTCGCCCCCTTGCATTGGCGAACCAGCATATACGCTCCATCCGTCTTGATCAGATGCTTACAGGTGGCGACTGTGCTTTGAGAACATGCGGCCAAAGGTGAAGCGACAGGCGCGCTACATCTTAGGCTGCGGCAAGGCATCAGTGCGGATTCGAGGCAAAGAACAGCAATCTCCACACAGATAGTATGGCCAGCATCTCTGCGACCCTCTATATCTCGAGTGGTGATACTGTTGTCGAGTGCCATAATATGACAAGATAGGATTGCGCACGGAACTAAGAGTCCAGATGCTGGTGTATTGACCGCTATGGTGCAATGTATGGGCAGGGTCAGCCTCAATGTCACTTTAAAAACTTCTCCAGTCTTGCTCAATTTGCTATCAAGCCATTGTCACTGGCCGCCTGCCTCAACCATGGCTACCTCAGACACTCACAAGATGCGTACCTCAGACGCTCACTGCCGGAGCATGTCAAACGCGTAAAGTCACCACAAGAGTATATACATCATGTGACATATAGTTGTGGCTGTCAAAAGGTTGACCTTCAGCGCAGTGTCAGCAGCAGCCATGAGCGCTTGCCTTGAGAATCTTGCTATTTGGCAGGCCTTTCTCCTTATACTGTTCAACCGAATCTTGATACATCATACCCAACAGGGCCCTCACCATACATGCGCAACAAAGTACTTCATTCTGTGACGCTCCGACTCAATTCATACTCCTGACCTGGGGCACCAAATGGATCGACTGAGCCAGAACGCAGAGAAGATCTGGCGGCAGATGTGCATGCAATGCTGCGCATCCAATGTCCTTTTCCAGGGAAGGTGGAAGTGCCCATGAAAGGCCACGAGCGCACCTCACCAAAGCAATTCTGACGTTCAGTATGGTCGCAAATAGCAGACGCTTTTCATATTGCAATGACCGGCTGACACCCTGGCCAGCGGAGAGGACACGATGTCTGGAGAATCTTGCGTGTACAATTGCTCCAGTACAGAGTCCCCCACAGCAAATGCCACAATGATATGTTCCTGCAGACTTCGACACAAGTGACCTGGATAAAAAAACCCTTCTCCCTTGCTGCTCACGCTTCTCTGACTCTATGGGCCCCACCCAGTGCTCTCATCATGAGCCCTGTACAGCGGTCTGTGCTGGTGGCAGGTGCTGCCCCAGATTCTTCACGGACCCAAAGGTGTCATTGCTAAAGTCAAAGTGCTTGTTACCCCTGGCTGAGACCCAGTGGTCCAGCCTGGCCAGCTGTGCTCTCAGGCGTGGGCACCTGCAAGCACCAACAAGGAGCTGTGAGCCTGAGTAATGTCAGCTATCCCAAGGCGCTCTGAGTGAGTCCGCCCCCTCTTTGTAGTGTATGTGGAGCGGCTGAAGGCACGCTCTACCATCTGCCGCGCCACTCGTCCCTGACACTGCACCAAAGGAGGCTCCGCAGTCAGGTGCGCATGATGTACCCTTTTTCCCCAGTGCACAAAGTGAACCCATTCGCTTGGCTCCAGAAATCTTTGTACTTCACAGAGTCTGGCAGTAGGCCAGGAGATGCAGAGGCTTGC
The DNA here is from genome assembly GCA_963930925.1 of Coccomyxa viridis. Taxonomy (NCBI): domain Eukaryota; kingdom Viridiplantae; phylum Chlorophyta; class Trebouxiophyceae; family Coccomyxaceae; genus Coccomyxa; species Coccomyxa viridis. The sequence goes on along the minus strand of CAWVOJ010000014.1, from coordinate 60,999 downwards.
CTGTGCCCTATCCGGATGACGGCTTTCTCTAGGCCTACCATGACAAACGCCAGGCCGCAGAAGATGAGCAGCATGTAGAACAGGCCTGCACACGAGCATGCATGCATGCCTATTAGCAGCACAAGGCGGTCCATATTCTTGCGCAGCATGCATACTTACTAGGCAGCATCAATCACATGGTGCAGGGCACAATCCTTGTACTGCCTGACTTGGCTCTGCACACCAAGACATATATGCATCACTGAGCGGGGAAGCAGCCCACCTGCAAAGCTGCCCAGCTGCAGCTGCTGACTTTGCAGCGTGCTGTCCACGCCAAAGCAGCTGACGCCCTGCCCTATCCAATCGCGAGTCACCTTATCCACAGTGCCCTCCTGCTGCAGCTTCCTGATAGCCTGCAGTCAAGGTTTGAGTCGAACTCGCTGAGAAGAAGGGAGGATCATGCAATGCGGATGACAATGAGATCTCTGGTAAAGATATTTCCAACAGAGCATGTGGGGTAGAACATCAGCATGCAGGCTGCTCATAGGCTAAGTGCCTCTATAGTCAGGACAACCAACGCAGAGGGGACATGGCAGCTTATGCATGCAAGGAGGAGCATGCGGAAGCAGTCTTCAGGAACTGCGTCCGCGCATGGGGGCGTACATTGTTCAAAGGTGCCGTCAAGTTGGATCCCTTCTGCAGCGCAAACACCTGCACATTGTGGTCTTAGCAGTCGCATCACTTTTCGCAACACACAACGAAGTGCTGTACATCCACAGTCTTATGCGTCCGGAGTGTGGTGCTGGTGGTCTATCATGAGGGCTTGTAAATCGTCGACACTATATCAGCATACAATGTGAGCACAGCAGTGTTGGCACAGGAGCAGTCACCTGCTCCCCATAACCCCAGCCCGACTCCACAATGGCCATGTCGCAGGGCTGTTGGTTGACCAGGTACTGCAGCAGGGTCAGCTGTGTCATGTAGGCCGCCATTGTCCCATTCCTGACCATCTCCACAGCTGCACATTGCAGCATCCCCATCAGCCAGGCTCTGACGTATGGCTCATAACAGCATTTTTGGGGAAATGCATGACATTCTCAAGTGATAGAGTGCCATAGATTGCGCAACTGGAGCCTCATTCTTACTCGCTATGGGGGAAGACATAAAACAGAGACCTGTGGTGTGGAGGGATGCAATGCCCACTTAGATTGTAGTATGGTGATGGTGTTTCACCTTGCATGTCATCATCGATGTAGACGGCTCTAGGCGCCAGTTGCCTGATCAGGGGCCGCTCACACTTATCCAGATATGTTTTGGTGGCACCATTTGAGTTTGCAACAAATGGCATGCCTGAGTCTGCCAGATCCTGAAGGCTGCAGCCAAGTGGACTTTCATACATACCTTTGCATTGCATGTCAAGCTTTGCGTCGTGCTCGCATCTGAAATGCTGCAGGCGTATGGGGGGCAGTCACAGTTACGGTGGGTCATCTCAAACACACAAGTCACAGCCAAAAAGTGCTTTCATTGTGCAAGATATACAGGGGCAAAATGAAATAGGCACCTACCTTGTGATGGTGTAGTGGCGTTGCTGCACGGTCAGCCTGGCTGCAAGTGCTGCTGTGTCTGCAGCAAGCCTTACCATGTCAGTCGTGATGGCCCCAAACAGAATGTGAAGATTTAGAGGGAATATGAAGCACAAGTGTCTGGGCCTCTTCAAGGAATCATGTAACCAATCTGGGCTGTGAATAGACAGGTAGGACGCATTGAACGCCAGCAAGGCTGAAAGATGGCTGATCATCCTACATGAAGCGACGATGACAAAGGAGAAGAGGCCATAGCAGAGGCCGATGAAGCGGTTGGACCAGCTGCGCCCCTGGGGAAGCGCTGTCTGCCCTGTGGCTGTCATCCAGGCATCCAGCAGGTGGCTCTTGCTGGCTGCACATGGCACTTCAATGTTTCAGCATGCGTCAAAAGGCAATCAAAGTAAACGCCCGCACTGTAGGCAGCCTCCTTGCCTTTCAGGCATCTAAATGCATGACTACCGCGAGGGTGTCATAAAAGGACAAAACCTCTGATAGGCAATCTGGTAGAAAGTACATGGAGTAACAGTGCACTGTGCAGGAGCTCTTTGCAACACCAATTAATTGCAATCTCACAGGAGTGTCTGTGTGAACCACACCACACAGACATAAGCCCTGCCCCCAAAACAAAGCAGGGCACAGAGTCCGAGACATGCAGGAAACAGTGGGCTGACAGCTTACTGTTGCTGACTACATACTCCTTGGGAGGGCTGCTGGGGACATCCAGGCGCCTCATGGCGCGCATGTCAAAGGTGCCCAGCGGAGACAGCTTCCCGGCAATGACCATGACGAGCGCCACGCCAAACGCCGTCATGGCCAGCGCCAGCCACAGCTGCCACGAGAACGGCTCCAGAAAGGCCCACGTCTCTGCGCACGTCACGTTTGCTAAAGGTATGATATCTGGAGACAACAGGAGTGTGCGGTTGAGGCTTCGGCAGGCATGCGCAGAGAGGGTCTGCCCTTGGTGCATGTTGGACGCTGTACAGTATCACTTTTGGTATCTTGTTGCCTATACATGCCTGTTAGATTACAGGGGGTACTCTTCTAATGAAACAGTGGGAGATGTACCTATGGGTCGCTCCGTGGATGCATGTGCAAGAAGCCCCATGGGGGCATCTACAAAAGCAACGCTCTGATCAACATAGCCCAGACGCGTTGCAGACGCTGTAACCTGCGAGACTGCGATGTCCGCCCGCCCGCTCACCACTTCTCCGATAAGACCTGCATGCCAGGAACAGTTGCTGAGGGAGCAGACCATGTCAAACACTCCAATCTTGCTGCAGACAACGTTTCGTGCAGCAACGCATAGTCAATCAGAGACCAGCACAGCAATAATGCATTGTCAAATGGAGAGACACCGGGGGCCAGCAGGGCATCTACTGCGCAACAGGACTTGATGCAGAGCGCCAAACTTGGAACAGAAGTTGCGTATTCTGCTACCTGTCCATGAGCCGTCTGGGAGCAGGTATCCTGACGACTGGTCTGGCGATGGATAGATGGTGTAGTCTGTGGCGTTGAGGCCGATGAATCCAAAGAGGTTGGGCAAGATGTCGAACATGATCCCACTGAAAGCATCATTGCCTGCATGTAGACGCATACTGTCTCAAGGCCAGGGCTCCCTCATAAACGAGAATTCTGATACTTACGCTCAAGGGCTCACCAGAGCGTCTGACATTCTTGTAGCTGAATGGCTGCTTCGCAACAGCAGCCGCAATCCGAATTGGCATTGTAGGAGCCTAGGACAGAGATGGGACACGAACGATATGCCTCAGTGCTTGTATGGATGCGCAGGACCCTCAAGTGACGTCCTCCAAGCCTGTTATCTGGAGCTGGTCAAGTTCTTGATCCAGAAATCTTGTGTGTCACTTGCTCCTGCATGCAGTCAGCGTTCTGTCAGCGCCACATCCGTTTTATTGCAGCAGCTTTTCTAATTGGGAACAGCAGTATGGCAGTCATCTTAGACTCGACTGAGCTGCACATCTCATAGGAAAAATTCCAGTCTGGAGCTTGCTGTTCCCATGATGCGCGCCCAAGGATCAGGCAGCAAAGCACAGGCAAGAAATGGCTCATGCCCATCTCCCGCACCGAGACAGTACCAAGGTCCCAAGGACGTCTAAGACTAATGTAACAATGCTACCCGATCTCCTCTGAGTGTCAGGATAGCCTTGGCAGGTTGACATAGGTACATGCTACTGATCTGGACTTCTAATGAAGTTCGAACGTTTGCAAAGTCTGGCATCATCTGTGCGTGTGTTGATGATTTCTCTTCGACTGTTAAGGCAGAAGGATATTCACAATGTACCTGTTGCGGTAGGAAACGTAGCTACGTTCGGTCGCCGGGAGACAAGTTACGAGGGTAGCCTGGCCATCTACCCGCCCATGAAGGTGCTAGTGGCACTTAGCAAGTTTTGTGACGGTCAATATGTGCAGAAAGACTGTGCCTGGGCGACTAACGCGCTCCAGCAACCTCTCGAAACACGCATGTGACCGCACGGGTCGTCCTGGTTGCTTGGTGCGCCAGACATATGATCAGGAGTTGAGCCCTTGCCCAGCTGATCCTATTCATAGGTTCAGATTGGTACCAGGCTGGTTAAAGCCTGTTCTCTTGTGGCTCGACAGGCTCGACACCATGCAGACCCTTTCCCCGCGTAACTAGTTGCGATTCCAAGGAGGTGCCTAGTTCAGGATGGCAGTCCACGTGTCATGTCCTCCCTCGAGGTGAGGACTCAGCCTATGTATCGAGGACCATAGGCACGTCTGCGCGGAAAAGGGTTTTTCGACGCGTGGGGCTGTCATGCAGGCTGCCATTCTCTTCATTCACCAAAGGAGCAAGCGGCAACTATAGCTACGCTGGATTCCTTATTGATCTGCTCCCTCTCCTGCTGGAGCAAGCGGGCATAGGCGAAGAGTTGCAGTACTCCCCAGCAATAGACAATGCTCGAACAGGTGACATGCACTCTCCTTTCATCTAGCAATGCCCAAACTCATCAAAGGGTCCCTCCCACGCAATCGTCAGCTCGCATCCTCCTATTCTGCGAAGGCTGACATACCAGCTCATTCCAGTGAGCTCCTCTGTAACAGGTGCCATATCAGCCCTCAGGCATGGGACTGCGGACATCTGTGCTTTCCCATTCACAGCCACCTACGAGCCTGAGTTTGACCAGACGGTGTCTGTCTACAATGTCGGCCTGCGGCTCCTTATCAAGGGGACAGAAGAGCAGTCAGGTCAGACCTGGCAATGTGTCATGCTGCACCATGCACATGCTAAGGGTGCCTTGTCCGCTGTGAGACAGTGTCCCAGAATGTGATGAGTTGCAGCATGTACGGAATATCCTGCGTTTCTGGAAATGGTGCATGCCAGATACTGGAATGGATCTGCCAATCCACTCTTTGGTACATGTGCAATTTTGAGTCCGCTGGAACCCTCGCATAGAGCATGAGCAATGGGCATGTCTACCGCGTAGGCTCTTTGGCATCCTGTAGCTGGCCTGTGAGATGTAGCTCAGCGGGGTGTCTATTGCTTCGACAGAAGAATAGCGGCAAGCCAACCATGCGGGTGTGCACATGCAGCGGTCCTGGTGTTCCTGGCGCCCTTCTCGGCTGCTCTGTGGATCACCATCGCCTGCTCGCCCTTCTTTGTGGCCGCAGTGCTCACGGTGATAGCCAAGCTGACGCCGCTGGGCATCTACAACATTGTCCGCACTCGTCAAATCGACCACCACACTGGCCCACACCCTGTGGAGGAGCATGCCATTGAAGCAGGCAGGATTCTGCTTCCAAGCAACATGCATATAAACCTGAATCAGCAGCTGGAGTCCTTGCACGAGGTGGCGTCACTGCAGCCTCGGAAACATCTTCTTAGAGCAGCATGGCATTGCCATAGCGGTGCAATGTCTACATTGCATAGGACTCCTGGAGTTGGAGCCAGTGTAGAGAGCATGAGCTTCAGTAAAGGAGGTGTGATTCACTGTTGGGCAGGTAGCCGACAAGGTCTGTCTATCTGTCCTTGTCATGGCTGAAGGGCAAACCAGAGGCGTTCTTCTTGGCATGTGCAGAGTCAGAGTCCTTCCTGCTGGAGGCATGGATGGCCATGGTGGGGCAGGCGCTAGTGCCCCGGGGCAGGAGCTGGGCGGTTCGCTTGGTGTCCCTGGCAGCAGGCCTGTTTGGGGTGGTTCTCCTGGCCGCCTACACTGCCAACCTGGCTGCCATCCTGACTGACACCTCAGCATCCACATCCATAAAAAGGTCAGTGCCATGCCACACCATGTTGGTGGGGTGTAGGGTATGCAAGCTGGACTTGGGATGTGACCGTCTGCAATGTGCGGCAGGTGGCATTCCAGAGGCTCCCTTGGCCTACCCGCCCCCTCAGAGACCCCACCAGAGCCAGGCACTCAGCGGCCAAGGCCTGTGCTTGTGCGCCAGCACCTCAAACACGATGTATCCTGATACGCCCGGAGCTGATCAATGTTTTAGCGCAGCCGTGGCGCCCTGATGTCATTTTGGTATTGCCGCATCTCAAAGAGGGTCTGAGCACGATTTGTAAACAGTCTGTACTGCTCGACCTACGCTGGGGCAGCACTGCTGAGAAAAGCTGCGTCTCACTGAAAAGTGTGCGCTGCAGCGTCCAGGACGTGCTGAGGCGGGACGAGTTGATAGCGCTGCGCCCCAGCGGCTACACCTGGACATTCTTCCAGACCTCACGCGACCCGGTCATACAGCAGCTGCAGAAGAACCTTGTCCCATTTGTCGAGAACGACAAAGGCAAGGCCCATGCTGCATGCCATCAGACATGCAAACTTTCGTGCCGCCTGACTTTGTGTAGGGTCCTATGGGCCAAGCCCCATACTTAGCAGTTTCACTGCTTTGTAGCGTTCTATGGCAGGTTTACAAGCTGGCCTCTGAAGGCATGTCGTAGCAGAAGTGAAGGCGGTGGGGGTGCAGGTACGGCATTGCTGAGGGAAGATAAGGTGGCCGCGGTCATGGACGTGAACCCTTTCCTGACCTCCATGGCAGACACATCGCCCTGTGACCTCAAGGTGACTCCCACACCGCTGAGGATCCTGCACGAGAGGAGTCTGTGTGGTAAATTGCTGCATTGGCCCAGCTTTGCTGCTCAGCTCTGCAGGACTGGGACTGATCAGCCCTGGGATAAAACTTGACTATCATATTGGAAATACACACAAGATTGCTGAGACACAAATGGTGGGGCTGCTGAGCCCCCGGATGCCATGCAGGTTGTGGGTGACCCAATCGGAGCCACATCCACAGTTTTCTTGCTGCCAAAGGGTTCCAACCTGACGCAACCTCTCAACAGGGTGAATCTCCTCGCTTTTTGCTTTCCTGTAGATCTGGCATCCTGCGTCACAGACATGGTACATGCCGCATGGTTTTACTCACCGCGACAGCTGCCGTTGCACCGAGGTAACGGCAGGCGTGCCATGCTGCTGCTGACGAGGAATTTAGGAGATTGCAGATTCAGGTCTGACTCAGGAGCCGTGGTCTCTGAGTAGACAGCGTATGCTTGCCACACATGTCGGCCTACCTTCCGAAGTGCGTTCCGCAGGCGATCCTTGAACTGTCAGAGAAGGGAGTGCTGGATGAGCTGGAAGAAAAGTGGATGAAGCCCAAGGTGTGCCCTGACGACAGCGACCTAAAGACCGGCAACACAGCCCCGCAGCTCAATATCATGTCCTTCCGGGGCCTTTACTACATGCTCTTCGTCTTTGCCGCACTGTCACTGCTCTGGACGGCTGTGGAACACGTCGGCCTTGCTGTCATGTCCCGGTCAGCCCCTCCCTATGCTGCAGACTCCAGTTCTTGCATCCAATATTTCCAGAGCTTTCTAAGAGGGTGCACATGGCTTCATGCCCTCAAAATACCTTTTGGAAGAAAGGCTACCTCAAAGCCATGTGCTGGTATTGGAGGCATGTATACACAAAGCTGCCCGGGGAACACTTCACAAGCCTTAATCAGGCACCCAGCCTATGTACTGATATGTAGCAGGACACATAGAGGCATAGCAACAGCACCTCTTTTGCGGGCTGGTCTGGACTTTGGTGTGGACTTTTCTGTGGCTGAGGCTTTCCAGCGTGTCTGCAGGAACAAGACAATGCGGGAGAAAGCTGAAAACATCTCAGAATTCCTGACCTCGGATGGGTCACACCTCTTCAAGGAAGGTGAGAAGGGGAGACGAGCCCTGCAGGAGCCCCGCGGCGTCATGTACATGCGCAGGACCATGTCCAAGGACGGTGGGTCCCTATCCCCCACCTCACGTGTTGGACATGATCATCGCACCTGCTGTGCAAAGGTTCTGTCTGTGATGGTCTATGAGGACCACCTCGGAACAGTGCATTCCATCCGGCGCCAGAAGGGCAATGAGGACTTTACAGCGCTGTGAATGTGGCGAAGTGTGCGCAGACTCTCAGTTGGAGATGGGGGACCAGAAGGCGGAGCATGGGGCAATGCATCGCGTAATGCATGTCGGTCCCTCTGATGCCCAGAGGACCTCAGACGCGCATGTTGTGCTGAGCAGCATGCCAGCAGCCCGCTACTATTGATCAGCCCGTGGCCTATGTGACCCCGGGAGAATTGGCTTTCATATATGTTAAAGAATTGTGAAGTAGGATAATAGCTGGCCCTCCATTGGGGCCTCTCCTTCTGGGCAGATAGCCTGTCAAGTTGTGACAGTGCAGCTATCCCCATGCAGATAAGGATTGACAGCATTGACATCATAGGCTGTTGCATTTACTTGAAAATGTATTTCCAGGTGCTTTGCCTCTGGCAGTGCCAGAGTGGCACAAGTCCATTGCGGGATCACTGAGTGACCGCAAAGGCCAAATTGGGCCGTGATGCGCCAGTAATTGCAAATATCAAGCTAGCTGGCTGAGCTTGAAGCATTGGTTATAGGGCTCGAGTCAGGTAGATGTAGATGCATGGAAGCATAACATTTACGATGTGATAGAATGGAATGCCCTGCACATGCTGGGGCAGAGTGCACTAGTGGCGGAACTCATCCGACAAATAAGAAAGCACGCGTAGGGTTAACCCAACGTTGTTAGACGGCACATTCAGCATTCTGATATTACAGCGACGGGCAATACTGGGGTCAAGCAAGAGTATTGCTGGTTTGTAACCTGTGATCCAATATTGAGCTTGTTTGGGTGACCACTGGTAACAACATCTTAAGCTTCTGCCAGGCTAAAGTCAGACTTCAGCACATTGATGGCCAGCTACTCCAATTCGCTCCAGGCTAGGGTCCTACTCTTTTATATCTGTGGCTCGGTCAATATAAAAGGTGGTTTTGCATTTCCACAGCTGTTGACTCCAAGTTCAGGCAAGTAGCAATACTATCATTCAACCCTTATGTCACTGACTAATAAGCTCTTTCATCTCATTGTGTATCGCATACATATACAGGCCTGGGCACATCCACTGTACCAGCCAAGAGTTGTGCAAATTGTCTCATCCTACATACAGCTGGCAGACTTAATGTGAGACTCAATTGCACAATTGTTATGATAGCAGGCTTCCTACCACCTAAATGGTGCTGCGAAGTAATGCACCCAAGCAATCTTTGCTGACTGGCTGACTTGCACCAAGAGATGCCGGATTTAGCCTTATGGCGTACCAATATGGTACGCCCTAGGCGATCAAGTTTGCACTGACCCAAACAGAATCTGTCAATGTGCAGATCCAGCAGACCGAGGAATGCGCTGTTAAAAAGCACAGCAAATAATGCTGTCTGATGTGGCAGAAGGCCATATTGCCTGCAACAATATCGTCATGACAATGCGATCAGCATAAGACAGCACAGCCATATGCAGGCAGAGGTCAGATTTTAGCCAACTAACCTTGCCAAGAACCCCGTACTTCAGAGGCCTTGCATCTCTGCAACCCAAGGGGCCCCACTGTGGGCTCTTGCAGAACAGGTGACAATAAGACAGCATGGCGGGCAGATGTGAAAGCCCCTGGCTGGCCATGCGCTGATGTGGGGAAGAGATGCCTTCCTCAGACTCGCATTTCATTGAACCATTTTGACCAGCTCTCTGTCATACCGGTGGCAACCAGGACGGTGTCAAACTTTATTTTGTGCTCCCCGGATGTGGTGTTGGACAGAGAGGTGATCCTGATCTGGCACTCTGGACTCTGAGAGACGCCGAAATAGGCTGTCTGGTAGATTGATAGCTGAGCCCCAAAATTGGCATTCCTGCCCGGCATGCCCTCGCACTTGCAGCCGCTGACGCAGTCCACCTTGAACATCCCCATGTGCGCATAGCTCTGCAGATATCCCACGCCCATGACCACATTCCCCGTGTAGCCTGCCAGGGTAGAGACGGTGCTGGGCATCTGCGCATGCACCCCAGGTTGATTCGCTGCTGACCAGCTCAGCTTCATTCATAGGAGACGAGGAGGGAACTGTGCACAAGCACAATCTGACACTGCACGATGTGACATGTAAGGCCTCACAGGATAGGCTGCAGTCTAGCATGTCATCTGGAGCCTGAGGGTTGCATATAGCAGGGATGCCACTCAGTAAGCCGCACTGACCAACTCCCTATGCTAAGATGGAGAATTGACAAGGGGGACTCACATTGAGCGTGATGCTTCTCTGAGGCTCCATGGTGCGCCAGCCCAGCTTAAGCGGCCCGCCCGTCTTACCCTCATCCACCCACTCCCAACCCTGTATGTACAGCAGTCATATGGCTCCCTCTTCACATCCCTACCTGGCGTGGTCTCTCAATCATCTCCAGAGACAGAAGTCGTATGATGCAACATTTTGCTCCCATGAAGGACTGTCCTGGCAGCTGAGTTTGAGGGAGCATCTGAGGGAGTGTTGCAGCTAAGTATTGCTGAATTTCAGCATCTAATAACAGGAGACTGTGTGAGTCTGCACAGACTGCAAGTCACCTCTGTTTGCCCTGCCACTGCGGCCTTCTGGAGATCTTCCTCTCGCAAGCAATCGCTGGTGCTCTCATAGTTGTCCGTCAGCATTGGCGGCGGCAGCTTGTTGAGTGGCCTGCACATGTAATACGATGTCATGAATACTACAGCTTATGTTCCCATCACAACGAACTACTTCTGACTCCATGCTTGCCCATATAAGGAAACCGTTGTCTCCTGAGACAGAATCCCAGGCGCTCACCTGAAGAGGGTGTTATGGTAGTGATGCCCTACTCTTGTGAGAGCATGAAATGCAATGTCCTGCAGCGCTCCCGTCACAATATCTGCATAGTACCTGCATGAAGCAGCGGCCTTGATGCACAGCCAGGTTTTGTAAGATACAGCTGTGGCTGTGGCTGTGTCTGAGCAATGCGCATGCGTATGGAAGTTCTCGACCGAAGGTGTTACAGAGCCACATGTAGTCCGAGGCCCTCTCAGAGGGATATATATGATGCGAGGGCAACAGCTCATGATGTAAGCATGCATTTAAAAAATCTGGCTGCAAATGAGGTGATTCAAATGCCAGAGATCAGAAAACCCTACGTATGGCCGTGAGGGTTTGGGTGCACTCCACAATGCACCTGCGCATCCGCAAAGCCATCTACACCAGCAATCTCCAGATGGTACAGCGCATCACGCGCGGAGACGCTGGGTATGCCGTAGTACTTCATGATGGTGTCTATCTGGGTCTCGCCGCCCTGCCAGAAGCTGTGCTCCTCATACTCGGGCTGGTAGGCGTGCAGATAGAAGACTGCGGGCTTCAAGGGTAACTGCAGGGCTTTGCGCACTGTCCGCTCCAGCCCCCGCCTGTGCAGGTCACCAAAGGCTGGCAGACAATTCTTGTGCATATCAGTGCGGGGAGACAGAAAGGCTGGGGGCATGGAATGGGTCCACACCATGCCAGCTGAAGAAGCAACAGCATTTGCTCACTGCATCCAGAGTGTTGCAAAGACGAGTGGTCATCAGAGCTTGGCATGCAACTGCTCCATGATAGTACAAAAGTGCGGGACTGCAGATGGAAGTTGCACAGTCATACCGCCACTCGTTGTCCATCATGGGTAGGTTTGGCAGTCCGCCCCCTCTTATCCGGTCTACGCCCGCATTATCATTCACCGTGAACTGCAGCAGGCAATGAATCTGTCAATAACCCCTCTGGTAGCCAAGACATGGATTTAACCCATCCTGGCTACCAAGTCCTCGCAGCCCAACTAGTGAATGCTTTGTGTCGCACCCTTAAATAGTGCATCACACATCTAAAAGCGCCATGCGAGCTTCTGGTAGACAAGCAAGAAACCTGCTGCGAATGAAGATGCCCACGTCATGGCCAGTGTGATGCTTGCGGCCTCTCACCTCCATGAAGAGCAGGTCTGTGTCGTCGGGGACGCTCTGGTGCATGCAGAAGGAGAAGAGCATGGAGGGCGTCGCAGGCTTGCAGGCATTGGTGAGCTTGTGCTCTGGGTGGGGCCAGGTGGCATTGATCCACTGGAAAACCTGGTTGATCCACCGCTGGTCCTCTGTGTAGGTGTTCCCCCCGCAAGTGATGGAACCCCCGATCACTACCACCTTGATTGGGTTTCCTGCAAAACGCCACTTTGCTTGCAACGGGAATTCCTGCAAGAAGTCATCTGCACAAGGTATAGGATTTACACCAAGGCAAGTCAAAAGTCTGGAACTTTACTGTCGCGCGCGTCCCTGGTCAGGGTGCGCCTTGTCCTGGGCAGTGTCCTGCTGTAGAAGGGCACATCACAACAGGCACCAAAGAGAGGGGAGCACTGCATACCTGATTCCAACCTCTGAAAGATATCATGCAAGCGCCGCGTGTCGCCGGCGCTGCTGCGAGCCCGCTCTAGGATGAACTCTGGCAGGCTCATGGGCTTCCCATAAATCCTGTGGGACAGCTGCGATACACCCACGGTGATGAGTACAACTTCAAGCCCTGATAGTCCGCAGAAGGCCTGTCTGGTGCAGCGCTTCAGGCTGAAAGGCCACTGCCCGGGCTCCCGCCCCTCACAGAGCAGGGATGAGGGCGTTGCTTGCACATGTCCAATATCCGGGGATGTTGTGGCCGGGGATGTTGTGGCTTCATGACAAATCCGCAAGAGTTCGGTCTATGCCTTGCTAAAACATATGCGGAGCTTGAATCGACAGTACCGGAGAAACCAAGAAAGGTGGGCTCACATCATGTTCGTGCTCATAAGAGTCCCTCATGTATGTGGGCGGTCCTTTAGCATAGGGGCCAGCCTGCCAATCTCGTAAGCAATTGTCACTACCTGCCACAGTGTACAACGTCTCAGAAACATACAAGGACTCGATGCCATTGGGCATGGCCACTTGATGGGCGCTCAAGGGATGCCTGCGAAGCCGTCAGCTTGTGCTTGCAGAGATGCCAGAATGAGGCGCTCCCCGAGAAGACGGGCTACTGTCCAGGTCTGACAGTGCTGCTTGGCTGGCCATGCAAGAGACGGTGGATGCGCTGTCATGCCAGGTCAGGATTACTGCTCCTTGAAGATGACGAGGCTGCGCACCTGCTCCGACGTCTGCGAAAAGGAGGGTACCGAGCAGTGGCAGTATCAGCATCCATAGCTGCAACGCGCCTGCAAGCAGCAAGTACAGGACTAGTACCATTGCTTGAGGCAAGCAGAAGGTGCATCAGCACAACCTGGCTGCCTGGCTGTGTGTTCAGACAGGCAGTATGCAGTCAGCAAAAGAGTATGCTCAGCACTGATATTAGCATGAAATTGCCGCCCAATTCTCTCACGGTATAAGACCTTGCATGTCCTGTGCCTGAGCTATGCTTTATCTGTGGAATATCACCATGTGCGCCCTGTGTATGCATTCTTGTCATGGAGCGTATGCTCCGTCTCTGGAGGTGACTTGCGTGCTGAGTAGACTTCTGATGGGGGCGCTCATGTATCTGGACGGTCTGCCATTTGATAGTCTCTGCGTCTGAAAAGGGGGCGGTTAGGGATGTCCTGCTTACATCTTGACTGGCCAAAATCTGGATCGCAAGTGCGCCGAGGATACAGAATAGACAAGCCTTCTGAGATGTCCGATCAGGAATAAAGTATCACAAAGGAGTTCAACCCGGCCTGGTGCCGAGATGGCGCAATAAGAGCCCTAACACCGAAAGGCGCATTGGCGCGAGAGCATCCCGCAATTCCATGCGGGAGGCTCTCGACCACGGTAAGTACACTAACAGAGTCATGGAAACGCTCAGGTGAACTGTACCTGTTTGGCAGACCCGTTCACCGCTCTGTGGCGACACCTTTCCAAGAGTCTTCCGCTTCGATTTAACGAACGTGCATGACCAGATTAAGTCGTTTCGACTACCGGAAGACGACACAACAGACTTAGGCGATAGGTCCTGCTAAAGACCCGGCAAGGCTGAGGCGGTCTTCCGACAGCCTGCCTCCTCCTGTGCAACGGTGGGGAGAACGGGCTGACAGGGACTGATTGGACCTCCTGGTGACTATATTGCAAGCTCTCCGTATGTCTGGCCACCCCCCGCCCTTGCTACATGCGTCGTGCGATTGGAGTGATCACTGCAGCGGCGGTGAGTCACTGATCAGCTAGCTAGGTCTAGGCTCCGGGATGACAACTTGCCCAAATTCGGTCATGTCGGGCATCTCTCCGGAAGTCAGGAGCCGGCGACCCTGCCTGTGACGAGCAGCCCGTGGCGTCCTTGGGTATGTCGCGTACTGAATCAGGAGTTTTCTTATGAAGGATGTCGTGAGGCGGTGGCCTCTTGCACATTTGACCAATCTCATGAAATCTGTCTCCCTGTACGTCTGATCGTTATTAACATCCGTCTGATAGTTACAACCTGAAAAATTTCAGACGCACTCAACCCCCGACATATGTATCAAACCAACTCAGCACCTGGGCACAGCTCTTTAGCACTATGTTTTCTCTTGATCGGACACTGTGCAAAGCAGGGAGTGTGAAAAGCATCATCCTTGGTCTGTGGCCTAGGGCTCAATCCAAAGCTGAATTGGCAGCTGAAATCTTCATAGTTCGGGGTCATAGTCAGAGGCAGCCCCATGTCTTTGTCAAAAAACTCCTGTGTGGGCACTTTGCAGCTATTCAGGCAGACGGAAGCGCAGCCGGTCTCCTCCAAGTAGCGACACCTGCACCAATACACCGCTAGTGCTGCCAGTCTGCTTTCAGGTCTCATCAACTGATGAGTTCACAGCAGTCGACAAGCTAGACCAGGTGCCACAGCAGCAGGATGGCGCTCGCTAGACGGCAGGTCTGTGCATGCCAGTTGTCCTGGTGTTCAAGCGCAAATGTGATTCTACATTGGCTCTCTCACTAATTCACTCTGATACCAAGATAGGGAGGTGCCGCCTGCAAGCCCTGCGCACTCAGGCTGCACAGCACTCAGGACCTTTGTGAGGATCACTGTCTTTCCCTGTCCGCTCACCTCTCAACAAGGACGCCCTGTCCTGTGGCAACCGTCCCATTGCCAAGATCCACATCGTTCACCTGCAGAAGTTGCCTGCCATCTAAACTCCAGCCCTCAGCATTCCAATGCATGGTCAGCTGTTGTGTGACGTGGTCGTTTGAGTGCGGAACACAGCTTGACTGTGGCAAAGAGCACCACGCATGCAGAATTTTGCCCCCCGAGGTGAAGCACATCGTCATGCTGGTGAAAGACACAGTCATGTGGCAAGACAGTGTCACCTTGCAGGGGCCCATGAGCCACTGACAGGTCAACATGGTCACCCATGCGTTCAATCGGCATGATAGCGCCGGCAGCGGCTTTGAAAACATCACCTGCACACCCATCGCCCATTCACGCCGCCTCTAGCCTCAGGCTGCGACAAAGGCCTCTCCAGCGCATAAGCACGAGGCGCACAGGCCTTGCAGTATCAAGCGTCTGCGGGTCTTCTGCATCATGGCTGCATGGCATAAGCATGCCGGTGGAGAGCGTCCAGGCCCTCACCTTGAATGCCGGAGGCAGCCAGGCAGGGAAGAGGGACAGCAATATCCGTCTGGTCTGCTCTTGCGTGTCCCTTGGGTACTCAGACATAGTGTTCAAGCTCCGTGTCAGATCCACAATTGCGTCATACCTGTGGACAGCATACCTCCGAGTCATAGCATGCTGCAGGAAGAGTGGCAATATGGCTTCCCAGAGCTCAAAGACAACATGGGACGGGATGATCATACCCTTGAGCCTCGGAGTCATGCCCAATGGATGCCACCATCTTGCGCCTGAATAGGGACATGATTGCCCGATTCAGAGGCTGGCTGTCAATGCTCTCATACGAGGGTGGCAAGTCTGGAGGCCCAGCCCTGGGAAGAACATCCACTTTCTGCTCTAGTGCTTTTAAAGATTTTAGGAAGGTCTGCATCCGCCTGTCTGCACCGTGTTTGCATCTGGAAATGGTCCATCTGCCCGTTTTCACTTCAGGCAAAGCTCGCCCGCTGAAGGCAGCCTGCTCTGGGGCTGTACGTGAATTCATCAGCCTTGGCATCTTTCGCCGTCAATTTGTGCGAGGTCTAAGAAGCAGGCAAGCTGGGCCATGCCCAGCTCTGCCCGCTTTATGCACACGTGGGCCCTACACAAATATACAAAGTAGTATTTGCCCTGAAGCCCAATGTGATTCGCTTTGGGTGTATCATTAGCACATGAGATAGAGCGCAAAGGCCTCGTGCCTGTACCGACGCACTCGCATCTCATATCAGGCCTCGACATCACCTTGTGTGTACGGCTTAGCTGTGGTAATAGGATCTCTCCTAGACTAAAGGCGCTACTGGCAAGCACTCTACATTGAAACGCACTATTCCTGCGTCGCTGCTGGCTGCAACCGCTGTCCCGCCCAGTTGCTATGTCCCTCCCATTTATGCATGGCATCCACAGCAAGGTAAGCCTGATCCTGTGATAAATACGAGAGAATAAAGTAGCATCACGTAGCCCTTCAAAGTAGCAGGCAATGCTGCAGATCTTCTTGCCTTGTCATCCGTACAGTGGCTGTCATAACATGCAGGCTTCAACAACCCGTGCCAAACCACCTCCTCCCTGCTGTGCGCTTGCATACAGACATGCCTTCACAAAGATACAGCAGCGGCCCCAGCGCTCCTTGGGTAAGACCAATGTGCCTCGGCCTCAGAAATCGATAACCTTGCCGACCTGTCTTGCTGTCCAATGTTAGCTTGGCAATATCAGGTTGCACTCCCTACATGCCATGGCAACTTCAGGAGGTGGGACAATGATTGCAGGTACAAGTGGTAGAAATGCAAGGTGCAGATTGTATGGCGCGCAGCTGCAAAGATCTCGTCGAGCTGGCGGGCGCTGCTATGCCGGGCAGTGGCTGGAGAACAGCGCAGAGCAGGATGTGCATCTTCCCGTAGAGCGGTGCTTTGACATGTGGGAGGACCGGGAGAGGATCCCCCAGTGGATGCCCTGGATCCAGAGCGTGAAGGTCGGCCTCCCCTCCTAGGGCGCTGTAGAAGGTTCAGTCAGGACTGCGGTCGATCTTGAAATCATAGGAGGCAATGCTCTCAGCCAGGATGCTTCTGCCAGCCTCAGTATGCCTATCAGTATGGCATGCAATCACATCTCATACCAAGAGAAAGCAATCCTGTGAGCAGAAGGCCATGTGATTTTGTGCAGGTTTTACCAGAGGACAAGAAGCTCTCCAGATGGACCCTTTCAACACATCAGTTTGGGCGGGACTGGCAATTCAGCTGGGTGTCCCAGAACATGACACCCATCCCACTGCAGAAGATTCACTGGCGGTCTGTGCAGGTGAGGCTCTGGCTATGGACACTGTGTCGCACACATGGTTGTGTACTGCTCTGCAACCTTTCGTCTTCTTTGATCCAGGGGGCATGCTTGTTGAGCGCAGCATCAGTGCGGTTGTGCCTTTTGCAGGGGTCCACTGGGGGCAGCCTGGGAGGCGGCATAGATATCTCCAACAGAGGGCAGATCAGATTCTACCGCAAGACAGCAACGACCTGCACTGTCAAGCTGACCATCTCATATGAGGTCCCAGATGTGCTAGCTCCCTTTGCTGGAGCTCTGACACCGATTGTTGAGAGCATCCTCAGCACAGACCTCAAGCGATTTGCCAACCTGGCCGCGCAGGAGCCTTTGTCAGCCTAGGTAGCAAGAGCCATTTTGTACATTACCACCAGCAATGTGTAGAGCAGGATAGAATTTTGGAGCAGAGTGTATGCAACGCCGACATTTACTGCAGCCAGGAAGTTGCAGGGTCATACGTGCAGGAAGTGCAAGTAGTTGAGCGTGAGTGTGAGTGAGCAGGCTGTATATTTAAGGATAACAGAAAAGAACAAATTGCGAATCAGATGAACAGACTCTTTATCACAGGAATCCATATTGTGTAGCTCTTCTGCATATGCGCACTCATAGTACTAGAAGCATGCTTATGCATTCAAAGCATGCAGGGAAGCAGCATATCAGACCATCCCTTCCACACATCAACAATATGTGCTTCAGCATCAGCATGATGTATATACTGCCGGTGTCTGAGCAGCCCGCTCTTTGTCACTTGCGGGGCGCCCACATGCTGTTGTTTTGAGGTGAGGGAGCCTTGGGGGGAGATGGCGCAGCGGCTCCGCCAAATGCACCAAAACCCCCGCTTTGTGGCTGAGCACCGCCAAAAGTTCCAAAGCCGCCAGAGCTCTGCTGAGCCGCTGCTCCAAAGGCGTTGGCCTGCCCCTGCGCCAAGCTCCCAAAGCCGCCTGCCCACACCAAAGTCCACTCTTCTCGCACTCTGTCATCCGCAAACATGCATAGACAGCATGGATGGAATGCCAGCCTCTGGAAGCATGCCATTATCAAGCGCTATGGGTGGTGTGAATCCATAGAGAGCATGTGGGTCCTAATGAACAGGTTTCGCAAGGCATCAAAGGCAAGCAGCACAGCGCGTTAAGATGGTGATGTCACCGCTCTGGCCGGCAGCCGCTGCAAAGCCGCCACCAAAGGCGCTGGGTGATGCAGGCGCCCCAAAGGGTGTCGCTGGCGAGGCCGGCGCGCCAAATGTAGGCGCTCCAGGTGACCCAAATCCTGGCGTTGCGGAAGCGCCAAATGCTGGAGAGGCTCCCTGTCCGAAGCCTGCACGGTCACACTTTGAAAAACGGAATTACTCAGGGCAGTCTCTGGATGATGGAAGGGGTTTGCACATGGGCAAATCTGAATCCATGGAGTGAATCTATCAAGAGGATGTATCGCTGCTCACCGGGGGTTGCTGGGGTGCCAAATCCAGGCGCTATAGATGCTGCTTGGCCAAAGCCGCCAAAGCCCTGCAAAGGCCCTGCCTGGGAGGTACTCTGCCCAAACCCTGTTGGCGTTCCAAAGCCTCCAAAGGGAGATGGTGCAGATGCTGATGCGCTGGCGCTCTGCCCAAACACACTGGAACCTGGTGCACTAGCGCCTGTGCTCTGGCCGAAGCCTCCAAACGCAGAGGGTGCTGCAGGCACACTGTTTGGCTGGCCGAAGGCTGGGAATGGGGATGCAGGGGACGAGGTTGCAGGCGCTCCACCGAATGGTGTGCTCGGCGCACCAGACGATGGCACGGCAGGGGCAATGCTGAAGGAAGTGGCTCCTGCGTTGCCTGGTGCTGGGGCAGAGCTCAGGCTGAAGGAGAGCCCCTTGCCAAAAGGAGAGGTAGCTGGGGCAGGAGCGGCTGACGCCTGCTGCCCGAGACCTCCAAATGCCCCAAACCCTGCTCAACAAGCCGCTCACCTCAAGCATGATCAGAACTGCCGTTGGTGGTGTGCAGCTCTGCCAAGTGACACAGAAAGTCTTGCCCATAGAGGCTGACCGGCTCTCAATGACGTTGCTGATGCCCAGGTGCCCATCCCATTCAAGCCCACAGCAAGGCAGGGGGCGTGCACCCACCTGCAGCCAATGTCTCGGCAGGCTTGGGAGCTTCTGGCATGTTGAGTGCTGCAAAAGGCGCAGCAGAGGTGTTTGAGGCAGCCTGTGATGAGTACCCTGCAAGTCACAGCAACATGAAGATTAGGGTCTGATAGAAATGCCTGCCATGCTCACGTTCAAGGGTGATGATGGACAAGCAGGATGGGTGCAATATGCAAGGCAGAAGTACGGCTCTCTCATGTGCCTCACCCGCAGAGAGTCCCGGGAAGGCCAGTGGAATGGATGGCAAGGGCGCCGGTGAGGCAGCAGGCTGCTGCACGGACATGGCAGACGCCATAGGCGCAGAAGGCGCTGGCGCAGGTGTCGCCGCTGCCGCACTGCTGAAGCTGAAGGCGCCTCCGCTTGTACCTGCGAATGCATGATCTGTATGGAGGAGATTTCTGTCAGTGAATCCTGACTGTGCAGAGCGCTATGCCCAATCTTGGATGCAGATCAGAAGCCAGCACGGATGCTCAGAATCTACCTGGCAGTGGGGCAGCAATGCTGCTGGCAAGCTGGAAGGAGGAGGGGGGTCCAGAGGCGGCCGTTTCAAAGGACAAGGACGCAAAGGGTGCTGGAGAAGACACTGCGCCAAACGCGGGTGCTGCTGGAGAGGCGCTTGGCGCCAGGGATAAGCTCAGCGGCGTGGCTTGGCTGGAGGAGCTGGCAGGCCGAGAGCCAGCGGAAAGAAAGTTGATCTGGGGAATGACGCCGACCTCCTGCAACACCACGTTCGCACAAGTTGCTCATAACATACAGCATATGCCACATACCACCTTTGGGAAGATGAAGCAGAAGGAGCCAGGCTGCCGTGCAGATGTTATGTGCTCCCTTGGGACTGTTCTGTATCGTAAGGACTCTACTCATACTTTGCAGTCAGAGAAGTAGCTAAAAGTTTTGCCACTGGTAGTAGGACCCCACGGGCCCACCTCTTTAGCGGGTGTCTGCTTGTTGGCGCCCAGGGCAGCCTGTCCCTTAGCCTGAGCGGCAGCCAGCGCAGCCTTGCTCGGCACGGGAGGCATCATTGCAGGTGCCGGCATGGCCTTCTGGCCGAACAGCATGGCCTTCCCCTGCGCCTGTGCAGTAGCCACCGCAGCCTTGCTGGGAATTGGCGGCATTGCGGCTGCCTTGCGCTGTGGAGCCGCGCTTGCCGTCTGTGCAATAGCCTGAGCCGGCATCGCTGCTGTGCTCTGGCTGACTGGGGCGGCTTGCTTGGCTTTTGTGTTCAGGGCCGCAGCACTCCTAGCATGGGCAGCATCCAGCGCGGCTTTGCTAGGAACAGGGGGCATATTCGCCGCCGGATGAGATGGCTGAGTGGACACCGGCGCTGTATTGGTTGCCCCTTTTGGTACATCTGGAAGAGTCTTGCTTGGTGAGGGAGCAGTCGTCCCAGGAACCAAAGCTGGCTTACTGCTCTGCGCAGCCCCAGGTAGCTGTGCAGAGGACCTTGGAGGATTCCGCAGTCCTGAAACCTGTAAATGGACACATGTATCAGCGGCACATTTGGCAGATGGCATACATTCAGTGTGTAACGTGCGTGGGAAGAGGTTTCCTTGATCGGGCATAGCAGGACATCTCACATTTGGCCCGGCTTCCGGGGACGTAGATACTCCCGCCCTGCTGTCGTGCCGCATTTCTCTCTGGGCCGGAGAGGGAGCACGGGCCTGGTCGGCATGAGCAGGGGTGTCGCCCGGAAAGATATCAGGCCTCCGGTGATGCGCATCGGAGCTGGCTTGGCCGTGAAGGCCGAGCGTATGCGGACGTGATTGCCTTCCATGCTGATCGCTGCTGGCATCGGTGCGTGCTCGCACTCGTCCGGTATCTGCGAAGGCAAAGACCTGCCTCACGAGTTCAAACTATGATCTGCGCCACCATTGCCGGGTAGCTGGTAGAGCTTCCGGCCGAAGAGGTGATCGTACTGTATTCTTGAAGCTCCCGCAGCACCCATGATCTCCCTTTCCGAGGCTTCCACCTCTGTATCAGGTCCATCGGGTTATAAACCGCAAGAAATTCGCATAGCGATAGTGTCGGCCAGGCACTAACCGCAGCGGATGGCGCTGTGGTGTAGTGGTTATCACTTTGGACTTTGAATCCAACAACCCGAGTTCGACTCTCGGCAGTGCCTCACTTTTTGCCCATGATAGCCTGTAATTAATGCATTCTACATGCAGACGTCTGTGAGATGTATGCTGGAGCTTTTACCTTCATGTAATTGAAGACTGGACAATGTGGAAATCTTGTCTCTTGGCCATCCTGAAGGTCTGTCCGCCTCCCTTAGAGTGGGGCTTCTGGTAGGCATGCTTGCTTGTTGAAGCTTTGTCAATCGGATGCCTCCATCCTGACCAGAGGCCTACACAGTGTCATGCTTTGAGATATGAGGCGCCTTTTTTGCAGTAAGCACGTCCGCAAATTTTTATGCTCCTACATTCAAGCCCTCCGCATAACCCTAGTCCTCTCCACAAGGGAGGGCCAATCAGCAGCATACAACACGAGGACTGCCACCACCTCTCCAGGGATGTGCCATGAGTGCTAAGAGACAAGTCTAAGAGGCTCATCACCTTCTCCAAAAGAAGAGCCCGCATGGCCGCAGCAGAGTCTCCCGCCCAGGGGGATTTGCTTGTCGCCGCACCATTGTTTCCAGGTAAGAGCAGAGGGGCTCTTGTCCCCTTTGTCTGTGACCAGGGGCTGCGGCTGACCCTTACATATGGCGATCTGCAAGTAGCACAGTATGACTTTATGTGCACTTCACTCCCTTGTGATTCAGGGTTACCTTAAGTCTGCACATGCGCTACACCTTGGATGAGGGTAGAAGGGCAATAGCAGCAGTAATTGATCTTGAGCCAGAATAGCCTTCTTTGACATTTAGTTTGGGTAATAGGGAGCTGGGATACAGAAAACACCACTGGAAGTTTTCAAAGGCAACTGACCTGGCAGGTTTCTTAGTCTCTGGCAGAGCGCCAGGCGACTGTAGCTGGTGCAAGGAGTCGACTGTGCTTCCTTCAGAATCGGAGAAGCCCAGCTCTTGCATTCTGTCCCAAAGCTTCTGGACACGTGCAACCTGCAGAGCAGACATCTGCAGATTAAGCCATGAGCGTAGGTGTGCAAGCAAGCTTTACTCTGGCAGTCAGCAGAGACGTTGAGCCGGAAGTCAGTCCCTTCAAGACCCAAATTAGCAGTCTGCTCCTTACTTTTCAGATAGAAGGCACCTACCTGAGATAGCGCAACCTCCTTCTGCAGGTTGAGGGCATTGTAAAGCTGCTGCACCGCCAGGGAACCATCCTGATACCCCTGCTGTGCTCTTGCTTTGAGAGCCTGTGACACACAGGAGCATGAGATTGGTCTGGTTGGAAGCTTGCCAGAGTCTAATGCTTCAGCATGTGGGAAGCACAGGCAGGTGCAGGCACACATGTGTAGAGAACCGATTTACATCAAAGCCCGTTAACACATTATTACAAGCAGAGCAGGGCACTCGATAGAAGATACAGCTGGTTGTTCGGGCATTCGCTGACACCAGGAATGCGGCATTCACCTCTATGCCGTCAGAGAGCTGGGCGGCCTGCTTCTGGAGAAGGGGCAGCTGCCTCTGCACAGAGGCGACCAGCTCCTGGATGGCAGGATCCACATCCTCGCTGGCATACGCAGCCTCGTCCTCGTCCAGGAAGTTGCGCTTGCCGTTGAAGAACAGCAGCGCCTCTGCCCTCGCCCTATCATCCTGCGTGGGGCGTACATCCTTTCATAGGATAGACTAGGCAATATCAGCTATATGGCCTGCAGCCCCCTCGGTGGCCTTCACTCTTGTGTACTCCTGCAGCTATTCTCACGCTTCACAGCTTCTATGCACAGACTACATGCAGGCAACCAGCACATGCCAATCGGACGTTTACACAAGCTGATTGCTGAACACAGGATATTTCTGTAGTTATGTACTGGCATACCTTCCAGCCACGGTGCAGGGCGCTGAAGCGCGCCCTGTCCGACGCCAGCTGGGCGCGGAGGTGGCCACCCTGCTCAGCCAGCTTCTGGACCTGCTCTTGCAGCGCTAGGGCGCCCTTCCTTGTGCCCGGGTCGCTCAGGTCAGATCTCTGAGCCGCCTTCATCTCTGCCGTGAGCTTGGCCTCAATGGCTCTGGTCTCAGCGAGAGACTTCAGGAACTCGCGCTCCATGCTGGCAAGCTCCTTGCCCTCCTCTGTGAAGTGATCACGCTAACTTAGTACCGCTGGGTGGATGCAGGTGTCCTAGGCGCACAGCGGCACAACTTTCAATCCTAGGGGCTTGATTGAACAGGGGAAGGTGCAGATGGACCCAGAGTCAGGCAAGATATGGTATCAGACAGAGCGTCAACATCACACACCCTGGAGCCGTGCTTTTGGCGGCAGCGGCTTGGATGGGGTGGCTTCAGTGGGCCTCTCTGGCGGGCTTGGAGCCGGAGACACTGCTGCAGGCTTGGCTGCCTTTGCAGCCAGCGCCCCTTCCCTGGCCCTGGCAATCGCCTGCTGCGCTGCTGACTGGCGAGGCGCTTGCGAGGCCTGCACATCAGTCCTCACTGTGGGCTTCTAAACGACTTTGATGCCGCCGCGAGCATGCATATTGTTTCACACAGTCGAGAACCACTTACCCTCAAGCTGGGATGCCTTTTCCCTAGTTATGCGTGAGCTGTGATATGAGAAGATAGTAGCTTGCCTGTGCAGGCCTTGGAACTGGAGCTGACAAGGGCGGCAGTGCTCCAGACGCCTGACGTGCTGGCGCAGTGAAGGGTACCCCAAAGGCTGAAGCTGGTACTGCACCGGAGCTCTGACGAGCCATAGAAAAGGCAGTTGCAGGTGCCGTAAAGGCTGTCCCTGCATTGCTGGCGCTTGGCAGCTGTACGAAGGATGGCGCAGTGGTGCCAAATAGCGATGGTGCGGGTTTGGCTTTGGCTGTTACAGCGGCCGGACTTCTGCTGCTAGGGCCTGCGTCCTGACTGAAGGCTGGTGCGCTGCCGCCGAGAGACCAGAGCATAGCTGCGGGCTTTGCCTCTGTGGCGGTTTGGGGAGCAAGCGCCTGGGGTCTCTCAGGCCGGCTCTGGACTTCCACACTTTCTGTGTCTGAGGCTGACAGAGAGTCCAGCCTGCCAAGACGCCGCCCTGGTACTGCTGACTCAGCAGCCTGCGAGACTGCAAAGTCTCTGCGGGCCTGCCCGGCGTCCTGCACAGGACCTCGGGCTTGTGGCGGCACATGGGGTGCCACACTGGCAGACGCCTGGGACTCCAGGTCCTCTTCAGCCTCCTCATCGCTATCAGGAAGCGCCGTGGCTGCCGCCCTGCCAGCCGCCTGGGCAACGCTTGCCAGCTGGTGCTGTTTCCTAGCTGGCTCAGCAGAAGTTGCTGGCGGTGCATAGTCCCTACTGCTCTCTTCACTGCTGCCCTCTGCACTGGTCCCTTGGCTGTCTTCCTCGTCATAGTCTTCGCTGTCACTGTCTGGGAGGGCTGTGGCGGCTGCCTTGCCTGCTGCCAGCTCGGCCATGCCTGTGCCCTTTGCTGATGCTTCTCTGACAAAGGGATTAGAGGCAGCCTGCTCTGTAGAGGCGCTGCTTGGAGCTTCTGAGTGAAATCGTGACGCCTGCCCTAACTGTGCATTCTGTGGCGGGGCACTAGCAATGGGTTCTTGCCTACTCACAGCGGCACTGCCAACTTCAGAGAGAGGTCTGTCAGAGCTCTGCTGCCCAAAACTTTCTGCTGTCCCCCCAGTGTCCGCTGACTCCTGTTGCAATACCAGCAGGAGTCGTCAAATTTGTCATGTCATCCCATACAGCATTTAAGACCATTGTGTAAGTGCAGTCAATCCTTGAAAGGTGTACTGTCAGAGCATTCCAGATTGCACTATTGCAGAGAGCATACCTGAGCAGCTGCTTGAAGTACTGGGTATGGAGCGTCATTGTAGGAATAGGCTGCATGAGTGATGCTTGCAGCAGAGCGCTTCAGGCTGGCAAAAGTGAACAGGCGCAGGGCACCGTCAGACGTGGCCACGACCATGATTGGCTGGGGAGGCAGCTTTCCACGCTCTGGGTCTGGATGATGTATTTCTTCAGTGCTTGTAAGGCTCATGCCCAAGCCTGCAATGAAAATGGTGATGCATCAATGTCAGTCACAACATCTGTGTAATTGATATAGGAAGAGTGGCTGCCACTGTCTCTGCCAACAGGTGAACAGTGTCAGGTCGAAACTAGCCACCGCTAATGTCTAGGGACGGACACACCATTCACGAAGTTGTCTGAGTAGTCCGCTGTGAGAGGTATCCGGATGGCCAGCGAGTCGTCCAGAATCTCCAGCAGCTTTGGTGACTGCATAGGCAGGGCTTCTGCGCAGGCATGTCACACGTAGTGAGTGCAGTGTGTAAGCACTGGGATGGAGGAGGCATTCCCCGGCTGCAGACACCGCATTGCTGAGCATGACTTCAGCATTGAAGCAGGGGCTCACCAAGCACCATGATGTGGTTGTCATTGGCCTTGCCATGAGCGGCAACAGCGACACCCCAGGGGCTGACGAGGCTTTGGTGGTAGTGCCCAGCAGGCTGACCTTCAGGGTCGGTATGCACCTCTGACATAGCCACCAGCTCCAGCCCGGCGGGATCTTGCCCACTTCCCGGCTGCCAGCTGGACCAGTGCAACATGCACACCGTGCAGGACTCCTATACAATAGCACAAGTCAGCCCATTATCAGTAAAGTCACCTCACACATGATCTGCCACTGTTGCTGCTTCATGGGAGGCAGAGGATCTGGGGTCTGAACGGACACTTCCATGCAACATGACCATACGTGAGCATGGATGTCGCACCTCCATATCATCATCTTCATTGCTGTACAGGGAGCAGGCAAGCACAAGGGCGTCCATGCCCGCCCATACCATTGTGGAAATGACAGTCGCCAACCCATCCTCCTCTGCTTCCTGCAACCCAGCACCACCCATCATGCTTGCTGATCCCCTTGATAACACTCCTGACAGCACCCATGCCAAAGCTTGACTGGCTGTTGCAGCGGCCCCATTACAGGTCAGTGGGTTACCGGGAGCTTTGCGGTGGCTCTGAAGATGCCGCTGCTGTCTGCTGCAGCCACAATGACGCGGCTGCCTGAGGCAAACGCCAGCAAGGTGCCATCAGGGGACCAGGCAGCGCAGGAGACAGTCTCTGGGTGGCCCTCCTGATCGCTTGCAAGCCGGCCGCCCAGCCTGGCATTCAGGAGGCGCCCTGTGTCTGTGACCACAAATGCCTCTGCCGGCTCCTGTGACGCCTGTCCCGGACGCCACGAGAACTGCACACAGCATATCCTTCTGGAGATACATCTTGATGTGTTGAAGGCAGAAGGGCTGGGTATTAGGCTTGTCACAAGATATGGCATGTGAGGTGTAAGGCGCAGATAGCTCACCTGCTTCACAGCCTCAGCATTGCCAAGCTTCCATTCACACAGGGGCTTGTGTTGACCGCCACTGAGGAGGTCCCTTATAGCCCATGTCCTGATCCTGCTGTCTTCGCAGGCGGCCAACAAGAGGCCGTCGCTGCTGATGTGCACTGAAGCACTGCAGGCTTCAATGCGCGCTGCACAGATCCTGCCAGAGTCTGCCACTGCCACAGCCCTGCATGGCGCTGTGCCAATGAGCATCCATGCACTCACTTACTGGCAGGGTTGCCACAGGAGCCCCCGATCAAGGTGGCAGGGTGGGCAGGCACTCACTCTGAGTCGGCTCTTTTCACAGAAGACGTGACAAGGTCGCCAATCCTGGCCACATATATTGCTGCACAGGACAGAACATGGAGCTCAGTGCCGTGCAAATCCCTGATATGGACTTTAACGGACTTGAATTGAATGCCAACGACAGGCCAGTCTTTCCTACATCCATCACCTACCATTGTCACCCGCAACTGCCACTACGCCATGATGTGGAGCAGTGGCAATGCACTCCCTTTGCCGTCTTCCTGCGATACCGCTTCCGTCATCTCCGGCTTGCTGAGCCTCAAAGGTCAGCTCCCCAATTCTCTGAAAGAAATAAGGAGTGTCTTCATTGATTTCCGCCTCGACTGCTAGGAGTTCAGGTGCCACCATCGGTCTATCAGATGGTATGCTGACTCCTTATGAGCACATTTGCAGATGAAGACATCATGGACGACAAAGCAGATGAATCATTCGGTCTGTGAGGGTATGCATTTGGCGCTTTCAAGGACGGAGTTTACCAGGCAATGCCATTCCATGAAGGGCATGCTCTGCTTAGTCATCACTAGACACTCTCAGTTCTCACATTCAACAGACCGCATTTTCATATCGGGAGAAGAGGAGGGCTTGCTCTTGGAGTCTGTCTGGCAGCATTGCTCGTACAACGGACTGTGGCTATATACCGGATCTCAGATCATCATCACGTCACTCCTCGCTGAGAATTGTACTCACACTTTGTGAAGCGTAGAAATCCTCATCGAATACCGGACAAACATCCACTGTCTGAAATGCATGGAGGTGAGGCCACCTGGCCCAAACCCTGCCTACCTGTCCTCTGACATAGGGCGCAATTCACAATATATGAGGCAAGATAACACCTTAAATCATCCTGGAATATGTAGAAAGAATGTGTACAACCACGACTCGGAGAAGGCTTGCAACACTTGCTACCTGCAACTTAAACCAGTGGTCTTTGGACTTTGGGGGCAACCTGCAAAGAATCATAACATCCATAGAGCAGGCCAAGGCAGCAGGGGCGCGCTACAGAGGAGGCAAGTGACTCCTTGTAAGCTCTGACCTCTCTTGCCCAACTGCCAGCAGCACATATAGCGCCTTCTGTGCAAGGCGGTGGATGCTGAATGCAGAGCAAAGGGCGCATGACATTGCTGCAGGGCCGGAGCTGGAGGTGCCTGCATATGGATGCGAGGACCACTTCCAGGAGCTAGACACTGCAGAGCATAGCTGGGAGTGCATTGCTGAGCTGCTGCGGGGCAATCACACCCATGACATCCTCTGTGACATTGGCATGCCCGTCATTCACAGAGGTATCCGCTGTTCTTCACATGAGCAGTCGTCTTTAGCCTGCTTCCATCTGACGTGAGCCAACACCAGACACGACCCCATGATGGCTGACATATCTGGACCTGCAGGCGTCCGCTACAATTGCCGCATCTTCTTACTGAATGGGAAGGTCATACACATAAGGCCAAAGACCTCACTTGCCGATGATGGCAACTACAGGTAAAGCTTGCATCTGCTCCCTCCTGCATTGGGCATGGCCCTGTACCTGGGGCAGAAGCAGGGCTGACCATCAAAGATCTGGTCCACCAAAGCAGGGGCTGTGTGACACAGGGAAACCCGCTACTTCAAAACCTGGAAGAGCACAAGGTCTGTTGAGCAGTATGGCCTGCCGCCAGAGATCAGAGAGGTCACTGGGCAAAGGACTTGCAGCTTTGGCAATGCGGCGCTGCTGCTGAATGACGCCGTTCTGGCAGCAGAGACCTGCGAAGAGCTTTTCACGCCTCTGGCCCCTCACATAGCCCTGGCACTCTCTGGTGTGGAGATCATCACCAATGGCAGCGGCAGCCATCACCAGGTACGGGAGTGTCTTTAGAGGCTGTTCACTGCATTCCCTGACATGGTGCTAACGTCAATTGTCATCAGAGAGGGGACTGTCGCCAGAATTTTATAACAGCAACAATGTCGCTAGTCAGGCACCACTCCATGTGCACACTAGTGCTCATGTGCAGAGCGCGCAGGATAGACTTATGTTACCAAAGCGCGCAGTGCCTGTGCAGCTGAGAAAGCTCAATCAGAGACTGGACCTGATCAGGAGCGGCACAGCCAAAGCTGGCGGAGTCTACCTGTACGCCAACCAGCAAGGCTGCGATGGCAATCGCCTCTACTATGATGGCTGTGCCTGCGTGGCTGTCAATGGGCAGCTTGTGGCCCAGGCAAGCCAGCTCTTCAACGTGATCTTGTCTGTACTTCCCTGCATGGAGACGGGACATACTCAGTATGCTCACAGTAGCCGGGCAGTGCCTGGTGCATACTTCTCCATCGCGCCCATGGCAGCGGCATCTGCCTGTAGGGGTCCCAGTTTGCCATTGAGGATGTGGAGGTGGTGACAGCCACAGTGGACCTGGATGAGGTGGTCTCATACAGAGGCGCTGTCAGCAGCCTGCAGGAGCAGGCCAGCAACGCCTCTCCAGTCGCCACCGTCTCTGTGGATTTTGACCTGTGTCACCCCACAGACATGGCTGTGGTGCCCAGCGCTCCCGTTGAGCCTCGCTACCATCTGCCTGAGGAGGAGATAGCGCTTGGTACATTCCTTCATCCACCTGTCAGGTCATCGCAGGCTTATCCGCATAGCAGACGACAGCGTAGCCAGCATGCATCTGCCCTATCATTGGAAGCCCAGTCATTCCCTTCATTATCAGGTAGCCTGGAGGTGCTGCCACCAACCAGGTCGGCAACCAAAGTTCCTGCTGATTGACCATGCTTCTGAAACTCATTGCATGGGCAATGTGACAGGTCCAGCATGCTGGCTGTGGGACTATCTGAGGCGGTCTGGGGCCAACGGCTTTCTGCTGCCGCTGAGTGGAGGCGCTGACAGCTCAGCAGTGGCAGCAATTGTGGGCAGC
The DNA here is from genome assembly GCA_963930925.1 of Coccomyxa viridis. Lineage (NCBI taxonomy): Eukaryota > Viridiplantae > Chlorophyta > Trebouxiophyceae > Coccomyxaceae > Coccomyxa > Coccomyxa viridis. Next base: position 31,010 of record CAWVOJ010000014.1, on the reverse strand, counting down.
ATGTGCAAGCTTGTTGTACAAGCAATAGAGGTGAGCTGTCCTAGCTGCTCATGCATGCTTTGCGCAAGCTCAGGACACTGCAATTAGTATGTCAATACCCTCAAATGCGCAAAGATGTCTGTAAGGTGTGGGGCTATGCATGTGTGGTATCAGATCTTCTTTCTTGAGGCAAGGCATCTGCTCTGCCAGGCAGGCAACCAACAGGCAGAGGAGGATGCTAAGCGGGTGGGCCAATACTCCCCTTCTGAGAGGGTGGAGTCCCCCCAGCAACTGGCGGGCAGGCTGCTGACAACTGTGTATATGGGTACTGTGAACAGTAGCCAAGAGACCAAAGACAGAGCCGCCTCGCTGGCCAGGCAGGTGCTGCCTCTCTGCCTCACTATTGCTTCAAGCAACTCTGCTGTATGGCAGTGCCTTGCTCTGCCTCAAGACATGTTTGGGGTAGAGGCTATCCACTTAGAGCCTGAAGGACCTCACTTCAAGGCTCATCATGTATTTTGCAGATTGGCGCTGATCATCTGGACGTCAAAATTGATACAGTGGTCAATGCCATGGCAGCTCTGCTCTCAGGCATCATTGGGCACACTCCCAGATTCCGGGTGAGCATGCCTTTGACATGCTTGCTGTTGATCTGTCGCAGGCAGCTGCAGGCAGTTCAGGGACTGCGAGTTGCACGAGGTAGCATACCAGCACCAAATTTGAGTCCTTGTTGGGCACATATAAGAGTCAGGCCCACACGCAGGCTGATGGAGGCACCAATGCAGAGAATCTAGCTCTGCAGAACATTCAGGCCAGGCTGCGCATGGTCCTGGCATTCTTCATGGCGCAGCTGCGCCTGTGGTCTCGGGGCCTCTCCGGTTTCCAGCTGGTCCTAGGCACAGCCAATGTTGATGAATGCTTACGTGGCTACCTCACAAAGCAAGTCTCCACTTCTTTGTGTGTATGGGTGTCTGTTTGCCTTCAGCAGTGTGCAGCCCCCGTCTTTGGAGGAGTTGTGCAACATGCTGACTTAGAGCACACAAGTCTAGAATGTTCAGCAGTAAGTTAAGCTGGCATCCTTTCATATGTAAAGCTTCAGGCAAGTCATCTGTCAGTGTCCGGTCTCTGATGGCAAGCTTGCATATGCAGGTATGACTGTTCGTCAGCGGATCTGAATCCCATAGGCGCCATCAGCAAAAATGACCTGAAGCGCTTTCTGGTGTGGGCATCAGAGCACCTGGGCTACAGCGAGTTGCGCAGAGTGGTGGCCGCCCCACCCACCGCAGAGCTGGAGCCCATCCGCGAGGGTGTAGCAGCCCAGGTCTGTTGCCATCCTTCCCTGTCCCTTTGCGGACAGTAGAAAGCTTGAGCTTGTGGAAGGTGACAGCTTCCAACATAGCTAGCATCAGCAGTGGGTACCAAGGCGATGCGCGGCTCGGGAAAGCCTGCTGGGTGGATAGCCTATATCGTGGGAATGCTTTATTGTTTGCTTATAAGACTCCCCCTCTGCTTTGCAGCTGGATGAAGTGGACATGGGGATGACCTATGAGGAGCTGGGGATCTATGGACGCCTCAGAAAGATCAGCCGCTGCGGCCCCGTGTCCATGTTCAGACGACTACTGGTGGAGTGGCAAGACAGGTGTGCTCTCCGCCCATGCAAGCCTGCCTGGGCTGAAGTCGCCTTTGAATAGCATCATGTAGTATGGCTGTAATGCGCAGCCAGATTGTCAGGGTTGGCTGTGTACAGGTACCCACCAGCACAGATAGCAGAGAGGGTCAAGTCCTTCTTCCGGTACTACTCCATAAACCGGCACAAGGCAACTGTCTTGACACCAGCCTATCATGCAGAGCAATACAACCCCTCGGACCACAGATTTGACCACAGGCCTTTCTTGTACAACACAAAGTGGCCATGGCAGTTTGCTAGCATTGATGCCATTGTTCGCAGCTTCACCCAAAGCAATGATGAAGAACAAAAGGCCCCATGCTGAGCATCTGCAACCTCAATGATGAGAACACACAAGCTGGGGCACTGATGTAAGCCAATGCCAACCAATACCAATGCGCCCTTGCTGCCTGTGCAATACGGGGCGTTTGGCCTCACTCCATGCGGCCTGTCTGCCAGACAGTCACTGTGTTCTAGATATAAGTCTCTGCTCCATCCTTCTCAAGGGAGCTACCTTGTCATGTGTCTTGCATGCTCCAAAGCTTCACTCAGCTCTATGCACCTGTCCAGCTGCTCCTCTCTTGCTTGTGTGAAGGTCTGACATGGTCAGCTGCTTCAGTCATAGATGTCTGCAATTCCAAGGTATGACACCATGAGCTTCAACTGGTTGATGAAATCTACACCAGTTGAGTACTCTGTGAGAAGTCCGACAAATACGCCAAACATGACCCACCTGCAGTCACAGATGGAGCTTAGACAGCCATGGCCTCATGCAAGGGAGAGCGACGTGATTTGACCATGGTGCTTGATTGTATAGGGTACAGGCAGCTTGATACAAAGGAGCGCACCGCCCATTCAGAATTTCGTTTGCTCTCGTCCATCCAAAGACCCTGCATCAGAGGAAGGGGTGCTCAGGACACAGGAGAGGTCGCCACAATCTTCAGGATGCACGCTCAGTGCAAACAGGCGGCTCATTGCGGAGCAGCATGTGTGAGAGGTGCATCGATTGCTCGACACTCACTGCCTCTTTTCTGCTGTCTTTGCGGCGCTGAAGTCCTTGAAGTACTGCGACATTGCCTTTGCTGCATCTCTCTGCTCTCTGATCGTGGGTCCACTCTTTGCCGGCCTGTGCGACACAAGAGCTAGGTCTCACACCATAGCTGCCTGGGTTGCAAATGTGCGTCCCATTTCGAAACCGGTCACAAACATCAAGCAAATGTGATCTGAAGGCTCACGCGGAGGAGGCGCTGTGATTTGACTGTTGGCCTGTGCTCTCTGGCGCAGTCTCTTTCGTCGCCACTTCTGGCTTTTTTAGTGCAGCGCCAGATTCAGCAGCTGTGTGGACCAACCTCTGCCGCGTTGCCTGCAAGGCAACAAATTATTAAAGGTGTTTTTGTGTGGCGTGAGTGGACATCTCTATAGTACTCACTGCTTGCAGGGGGCCTCTTTCCTTCACAACACCAAGATGGATTGTGTGAGGCCCTGCACAAGCCTTTCTACTGCAAGGTGATCGCAGATTGGCAGATGAGCAATATTTTTGCGCTTCGGCTCATACAGCTCGCACCTGCGCGCCCCCTCTGAAGGCTTGACGCTGGCATCCCAAAGAAAGAGATCGCTGCTCTGTAGGCACAGCAAGACGGTCAGAATCTACGATGGTTGTGAAGAATGCAGCATGTAAGGGCATCCACTTCACACTGCCTACTTAACATTGAGACGCTCGAACCATGATAAGAACCACATCTATGAAAGGGCCCCCACCTGTGCATGTGTGTCTGCAGGAGAAGGCAGCAGAGTGTCCAGCGGAAATAGCCATCTTGACGTGGTAGCGCTTCTGCCGTCTGTAGGTCAAGAATCTCCCTTGCCTGCATGAAACCGAGGCCAGTGAACTGCCACGCAGTGACTGGGTGAGAAGGGGTACCCACCAACTTGCCAATACACTTCTTCAACCTCTGCTGACGTGTGAAGTCCAAGTATTCCAATCGGGCTTTTAAAGCTCAAAGCTGCGACAACCACTAGTGCCTGCTTACTGTTTCTGTGCTTTGTGTCCTATCGTGCGCGGCTCCTGCAGTGCTTGATTTTGACTTCTGTCAGTACCTAAATCCTGGGCTCGGAGGATACTGCTGATTCCGCCCTCTTATCTCTTCAAAACCGAAAAGGGGGATAGCAGCTGCACATGACAGCTATAGACAGCGCAGCAGTGGCTGCTATCACAGCGCCGCACCTTCTGTATGCCTTTATATGGTTCATGCCAGATCTCTGGCGCAAGCTCTTTCCGAAGCCCATCCGGGCCTTTCAATTGTCAGCTTCTATTTTGAAAGGTAGGCAGAGGCCGTTACCGCAGGCCAGAAAAAGAGGTGCCCGATTCAAATTCTTCAAGCTACACTGAAGGTTGCCAACAGATATGGCATGTGTGCAGTATTGCAAGCTTTAGCCTTCTTCGAGTGGTACTCCGTGAAGAGCCGAGAGGAAGGCCTGAAATTGGATCTTCTGAAAGTCCCCATTGGCCAGTGGGGTGCCTTTTTCCTTCTTGTTTTTCTAGGTCAGGTAAGCAATTCTGTCATTGCGCACATCTGCTTGAGCCAGATATCTCAGTTCTTGGAGCAATTGATGCCTGGATAGTTGTTGACTGTAGGTGCAGCAAGCCTTCTTGTCTTGATACGCTCAGCATGCTTGGAGCTTTTGAGAAGTCTCAGTACTGCCCGCAGGTCTTGAACATTGCAGTGTATAGGCTGCTTGGCGAGAAGGGAGTATACTATGGGAGCAAGCTTGGCAAGAAGGTACCTGCCCTGCTGCATATCCTGGGGTGTTACACCCCTATACTTGCCAAGGAATGTTACACACACTGCTCGGAGATTTCCATGCGCTCGGCACAGCGTAACAGTGTGTCGGCTGCTTGTCTCAGGGACATCGCCTTGCAACTCTGTTCAGCTCTCCCAGCTGAGATGGACCACACGCTGTTGCGCAGGTAGCCTGGCAGAAGGGGTTTCCATTCAACATCATCAGCCATCCGCAATATGTGGGAGCGGTGCTGACCATAGCTGGGCCCCTGGCGCTCGTGTGGGGCCAAGCCCCCAGGGGCACAGTCACCCTAATGGGCTACTGGGCGGCCCTCTATGTCATCACCGCCATCCAAGAGCAGTTCCTCTGAGTGCCAGCACAGCAGCTGTTTGGTAACTGACACGAGTTACAGCGAGAGCGAATGCACTTTGATCGTACGGCTCAGGCCATTGCAGCCTGTGTTGATACATCCGGAACTGAGACAGACTCCCGGTCCTTTTAGGACAGCACCAGGATGTGCTGTGATGGCATCATTCTGGCAAAATTCAAAGCAACAGTGCACAATGGTAGAGGAACGTTGATGCAGGCCTGCCTGCCTGGCATTCACTTAGAGGGGAGCGTCTTGGGCTTACTTCAGTTGCAATTGCCTCTGTGCATGCGTGTGAGGGGTGCTCAAGCTTGCACATGTGATGAGGGCGGATGACCTCCGTGATCAGCAGGTTACAAAAGACAGGAGGCTACTAAACATGAAAGCACTTTGCATCTCCACAGCTCGCTGGCCACTCCATCAGAATGTGATCTGGCAAGCTCTCGGATCTCCTCTGAGACTCTAGGAGAGCAGAGAGAGAGAGAGAAACTTTACATCTTTTCCAGCCACCTAGGGCTGATCAGATGCCTGACCCCCATAAGGGTCAGTGCCATAATATACTCCCAAGCAGACATGAGGTCTGAATCTGGACCTCTGACTTCCAGGGCGCGCGAACCTGGAAACTGGACCCTCACTTCGTTCCCGTTACTGTCAGGCCTCGCGGACATGCCTGCATAGCTTTTCATTACCAAAACTCTGCCAGAAAGCTCCTCGTTACTGTCACATCGGGTGTGACACTGCAGAGCACCACCACCATCTATCTTGTGTCTCCAAGACGAAATGGAGCCCTGTTGATTGACGACACTCCAGGAAGGATGTGTGCCCACACCATTGAGCCCCAAGGGCAAGATGTATGACACTGAAGCTGTTTTTCCTCTCACAGCAATATATGACCATTATGTATAACAGTGCCTAAAAGGACCGGCAAGCGTAAAGAGAGCATTCCTGCAGGCTGGGCTACCCATAAATCTGCTCGGGAAAGACTTACAGATCGTATTAGGAAAGAGCTTCCTACAGGTACATCACTGGCCCAAAGTCACCCAGTGTATTGCTGCAACTGGCCTGTTCTTGCAGATCAGGGTGATACAAAAAAATCTCTATTGCGCAGGTTGCGGGCAAACGGATCTGTGAACAGGACTGCATTGCCGTCTTTGATAGAGATCACTGGAGGCTTGAGCTGATGTCTTCCGTCAGCAATGATATCTCTCTGCCGGTGGGGATTGCTCTTGTCATGGACCTTGCTGTGGCGCAGAATTCCTGCATTTGAGGCCTCGTCTGGCTTTGCAGATACACCTTGAATGGTTTGGTCATGCTGGAATGTAGGCAACATATCTTGCCCTCCAGGTTGCTGTCCAGATTAGACTGTGGTGTCAGAGCTGATTGTGTGGCTATTGGCTGTAGGTTGTGGAAGTGTCAGGAGCAATGGCGCTGACTGAAGGCATGCGGATGAGCTCTGAAGCTGTCACAGAAGCGGCTGTGAAAGAGAGGCTCCCATGTGAAGAAGCAACAGCACCAGTGGCAGCAGATGAGGACGCAGAGCTTGTGAGTCACCTCGAACCAGAAGCTTACATGCCGCATTCAGTCAGATGCTCAGCTCCGAGTATGCTCATCCGTGGTCAGGCTGCGTATAGTCTGGTCATGAGATAGACCTGTCTGTTTGTAGGCACAATTTCAATGCTGCTCCAACACTGCATCATGCCCAGAGATCTGATAGGCTGATATGACCCAGCATAATCCACATCAGCCTATCCTATAGCTGCTGTAGTGCAGTCTTCACAGAATGGGCACTTACTTCCTGTGCATGCCATGCAGGAGCGGCCAGACTTCATACCCGAAGATGAGTGGAACGCAATGCCTGCCCACTTCAGAGAGTTTTGCACATAGTGGTCTTCACTACCAGGACATGTATTGCTGAGAGACAAGGGGGCACTGCAGATTCAGGGATTGACAGAAGTGTCCAAGCGCAGCTTTGATTTCACATGCAACGAGCACTTATGTGGCTTACCAAAATCTTTTACGTATGCAAAGCATCCTCATGGTATTCAATTATATGTCCAAAATCGCTATGTACAACAAGGCAGCAGGGCCGCCTATCATGCTCAAAGGGCCTCAGAGCTCATATACACTGTCTTGAATTACCATCTGGCATGCTACTGCAGTCCTGGGATGTCCCAGGACATCACACAGTCGACTGTAGGTGTGATGTGGCAACATATTCAACACACTGTTCCTCCGATTGAGTTTGTCAGTTGTTCCTTCAAGGTTTCTATCTAATTCTGGAGGCACCCTGTCAACCTTGGGCAGCTTTCTCAATGTCCATGGCTGTCGCACCGCTGTCTGGCGCCAGCATGGATCTGTGCATGCCCTGCAGCAGGGAGCTACTGTGCGCGCGTGGGCTCTGCGCTGTGCGGGACGCAAAGCGCCGTGCGGCTGCTGCTCCCGTTGCTCCCTCGCCATAGCCCGACCCTGAGTCCCTTCCATTGGCGCTTAATGGCTCTGCGTGTGAGAGGACAGTCTCACGAGAATGCTGGCGTATGGGCAGCTTCAAAGAGATGTTTGAAGTGAGGGGTACACAAGGAACCTGTCAGGAATGTGGGGTCAGGGCATGGACAGCACCTTCACTGTAGTCAACATCTGTGCGGCTGCGCCCCGGTTGTGGCACGTCTTCATATGGATCCGCATCGGTGTTGCCATCCCAGAGCCTCTGAGCTCCTGCCACAGGAGGCTCCAGCTCCTCAGCTCTCATGCTCTCGGGCGGCCTCTCATAGAAGCCCACCCCATTTGCTGTGCCAATCCTGTGTTGAAGATGCACAGTTGTCAGCTCTAACATCAAGGGCACAACAGCAAAAGTTCGCTGCAGGGGTTTGTTGCTTTGCACAGAGTAGCCACACCTGGAGAGGTTGTTGAAGAGCTTCTGCTGCAGGCTGTCAAGGTATTCTTGTGTGTTCAGGTTCTCATGCTCGTACGAGACAGAGATGTGAAGCCTGTCTTCTGGCTTGAACAGGTCTCTGTACTCGTGCTCTGGCAGTTTGTCTTCAAGCTCCACACCTGCAGGGCAGGCACGTGTTTGGCAAGGGCTACAACAGCAATCAGTAACGAGACCCTGCCTTGAAGACTAAGACTTGCCAGTGGTCATTGCTCTCCCAGCGGCATATGCCAGCTGCTGCACCCTCCTCTGCCAGATACCTATTGTCTGAGATAGGGTGTTGGGAAGACTGCAGTACCAAGGATGCGTCCAGTCTCGTAAGCCCAGCAGCGGGCCACATTGTTGATGCGGTAGCCGCCTCCACCCAAGATCAGCATGGGCAGCCCAAAGGTCATCATGAACTGCTGGCACTCTGCATGCCCCTGCGACAGCCCGCAGCAGTCATTGAGCAAAGGACCCTACGTGATGAAGGCTGATGCAATTTTGGCGCAAGCTCTGCCAGTCACTTTCTCACCTTCATGGAAAGGTTGAAGGCGCCCAGCCGGTCACCAGCCAAGGAGTCTGCTCCTGCACATGCACCCCAGCCGTGTGAGTCTTTGAACATACCCCTGCATCCGCAAAGGCCAATTGACAGTGCGCATGAGATAGGCAGCTATGCCCTTAGGTGCAATGGCTGCAGAGGAATTGCTGACCGCTCTGAAACACAATGGCCTCTGGCTGGTAGATCTCCATGACCTTTCGCATGACTGGCTTGAACAGCTTCTCATAGGCTTCATCTGTCATGCCCTCCTTCAAGGGCACATTCACTGCATGGTAGCGTCCCCTACACAATTCGACAATATCCCTCAGATGATGTCCGCAACCGGAAGTACATGAGCGCTGTCTCGACATATATGTCAGGACTTACTCTGCATGCCCGCAGTTGTCCAGGTTGCCTGTTCCCGGGAAGAAGCTGCCGCCAAACTTGTGGAAGGACACCGTCATGACCCTGTCCGTGGTCAGGAACGCCTCTTCCACCCCGTCTCCATGGTGGATGTCAATGTCCACATATAACACCCGCGCATGGTACTTTAGCAGCTCTAGTATTGCCAGAACTATGTCATTCACATAGCAAAACCCTGACGCCTGCAACCAAAGCGACGAGGTCCTGATGCTCAGAGGCACGGTCTGACGAAAGGAAAACGAGTGTTTGTGCTGACATCTGCATAATGGTTGCAGGGAAGCTATACCTCAGCTTTCTTGGCGTGATGGAGGCCGCCTGACCAATTGATGACCACATCTGCCTGCCCGTGATTCAACTTCACAGCGCCGCCTATTGAGCCCCCAGAGTAGGACTGCAGACAATCAACTTCTCACATTCCCTTATAAGCTACCAGCATGCAGGCTCATATCCTCATGCTCGTGATGCCAGCAACCTAACATCACCACATGGACAGGGAGCCTTACCTGACAGAATTGGAACATCTGACTGAATACTGGACAGTCCTCCCCCACATTGAAAACCTGCATCTGCTCCAACATCTTCTCCTGCAAAGCCCCACAGCCCTCCCCTTCCACTTTTGACACCAATGAGCATGAGTTCATTTTTTGATGACAGATTGCTGATACTGTGCATTCTGCTGGATTGAATTTTTGCTGAGCACACCTTGTTCTCAGGAGTCACATTCTGAAGGAACTCTATGTAGTCCTCTGCGTGAAACTTGGTCATATCTGGAGCCGACGCAGGATGAGGATGATATATCTGCACATTTCAGGCTTAGAAGTTAGGCTCAGGCCTGCAACTTTCACCTGGAGTGAGACTGGTGGTTGTAGAGGGTTGTGCTCTGTACAGTAGAGGATGCAGCAGCTTTCAGCAAAACCGTCTGTCTGTATCTGATAAGTCCTCATTAAGTTCGGGGCTACTGCTCCAAGTGATGTACACTGAAGCTATAAGGCCTGTATCCATCCCAAGTGCTGCAGCAGAGAGACATCATTCCTCACCTCCATCTGGTTTGCAAGGCCATAGTGTACAATCAGACTGTGGGCCATCTTGACCCTGTGTGGTTTCATGGGATGCCCTGTCCCATAGTAGTAGTTCCCTATCTCTGGATCATAGAAGTAGGCCACCTGCTGGGCACTCAGACAGTGAGGGCTGTCAATGAGGACCACTAAGAGGATACGACTGACCAATGGACACATATTCGTGATACACATGCCAAATAGTAAGAGAAAGTGGGTGCAATACAGCAGTACACACAACCCTCATCGCTGTGTTGTGTTGCATTGACATCCATGCAATGGACAGGGCTCGCAGGGGCTATACCTTTCGCTTTGAGCTCGACATGCTGCAAAGTTTCAGCTAGAATGTGATGCGTAGCTGCATCAGCATCGTCATGTCAAGCTTGCTGTGCAGCATGGCATCATCCGGTATGCATGCAATGTCGCGGTTGTCATTGGGAGGGTTTGCTGCTGCTCACAAGCCTCACGAGTGTTATCGCTCGCCTCCACGAGTACAGAAGCGGTGTCGGGGGCTTACAATTGCAGTCCCCCATCGCAGTGCACATCAAGAGCAAATCACCGTGCTGAGGCCTGCTTTGCACATGGTAGCACATGCTGAGGGAACAGCTTCTCCATGTTAATATGGCCCCAAATGTAGACAATGCAAGTTGCCGTATGCTGCGTCACATGCTATAGGATTGCTCAGAGGCATGCAGCCACGGCATTTGGTAAAAGGGCAGAGCTAAAGCTGCGGCCACTACACCATCAGTGTCCTCAATAGCATCGTAGGAAGAAGATCGCAGGCTTACTCTTATCCCAAAAGCATTAAACAGGGAACTCTAGGCACCCAGGCACCTGCAAGATCTCTGTCAGCCATCACACGAATGTATGCTGACAGATGGGCAGCTCAGAGGCTGTGCAGCCTGTTGGTTGACTGATCAAACAGCGTCTTAGCGTCTCTTAGCATGGCACCTGGAGTGGTGCAGCAGCCTATGCAGAATGGTTCAGCCAACCTGGACCACCTGCAGCCAGACGACGATGATCTGCTGTATGAAGAGGAGCTCCTCCGCAATCCATACTCACTCAAGATGTGGTGGCGATATCTGGAAGCAAGAAGGGATGCACCAGCTCAGAAGCGGTACATCCTATACGAGCGAGCTCTCAAAGCTTTACCAGTCAGCTACAAGGTGTGCCACTGCTCTTCAAGCCTGTGCAGCGGGTCACCTCTTCAAAGAGCCCCTTGAAACAGTCTGTCTACTTGTTGGCAGTAGCTAAACTAACTGCCGCTCAATACTTGCAGCTGTGGCATTCATATTTGCGGGAGCGTCAGAAGGCAGTCAGGGGGCTATCAGTAGTTGATCGGACAGTGGAGGCTTTGAACAACACCTACCAAAGAGCGCTGGTGTCTATGCACAAGATGCCGCGTATCTGGCTTGAGTACCTGGTAAGCCTGGTCACTTTCAGCCAGCAGGGGACTTGTCAACAGCAGCTCCAGACTGGGAAGCTCTGTCAAAGTTCATCAGAAGTGTATGTTGCTACACGATGGGCTGCACATGCTCACACAAGAACCCTTGCTGGATGCAGGAGTTTCTGGTCAGTCAAGGTCTGGTGTCAAAGACAAGACGGGCCTTCGACAGCGCGCTCTGCGCCTTGCCCGTTACACAGCATGAGAGGATTTGGCAGATCTACCTGGTGAGCACCAATCCGCAGCATGCTGCACCTTGCCATTTCTGTGCGGTCACGTCCATGTATGACTGTGCTAATCAAACTGTTGTGAAAGCGGTAGCATTGTATTCAAATCCCATCTGAGCTGGCACCCACTACATAATATGAAGAATGAGGTAGATCATCGCCTGCAATCCCTCTTTGCCGGGCAAAAAGAATCAATGCAAGCCGCCTATCAATGCTGCTGCAGAAGTTCCTGATGCAGCCAGGCATCCCCCAGGAGACAGCCGTGCGAGTGTACAGGCGATACCTGCGGCTGGAGCCTACGCACACCGAGGAGTACATTGCATACCTGAAGTCGAAGGTGCGTCCGCCTCTCTGGGCATCTTCCACACGCAGGCACCTCCTCCATGGAGATGTGAGATGCTGGCATGCCTACAGAACCCCAAACACACACCGCAGCCCCTCACTCCACTTGCGCGCAGGAGCAATGGGGCGAGGCGGCCAAGAAGATGGCGGAGCTGGTGGACGACGACAGCTTCCGGTCGCTGGAGGGCAAGAGCAAGCACCAGCTCTGGCTGGAGCTCTGCGACATCATCACCAAACACCCCAAGGAGGTGTCTGGTCTCAAAGTGGATGCCATCCTACGGTCTGGGATCCGCAAGTTCACGGACGAGGTATGCTACCTTGCCCTGCATGTTGCGCAAAACAGGCGAAGGCTTCAGCGCAGCTGCGGCAATACCGCCAGCCAAGCTGATGCAGTGAGCTGATTGCTCTTAAATGCAGGTGGGGAGGCTCTGGACCTCCCTGGCAGACTACTACATCAGGCAGGGCCACTATGAAAGTGCCAGGGACGTCTATGAGGAGGGCCTCACTACAGTGATCACGGTGATTCCCCACGCTGCCAACAATGTCATTTGGCTGGTCGCTATATTGGCATGAGTGTAATGCGCACTGCAGCCTCTACTCTGCTGCATATGTTCTCTATTTGATACAATGTCCTGTGGCTGCAAGCAAAGACCTTACTGTCTACCGTTGGATTGCACAGCTGTGTCACTGAGATGCTAATCAGGTAGTGTGCGTGCAGGTCCGTGATTTCTCGCTCATCTTTGACACACTGACGCAATTCGAGGAGGCTCTGGTGCAGCATAGGCTCACTCAAGGAGCAGATGAAGAGGATGAGCCCGAAGAGGCACAGGAGAATGGAGTCGGTGATGATGGCGAGGACTTTCTCCTGAAGGACGACGAGAACGACATTGACCTGCGGTAGAGCCCACTCTGCAACCTTCATGTCATAATTGCTTGACTATGCTGCTCAAAAGAACCTATACTGCATGGCTCTCCTCTGCGGGAGGACATCAAGTAGACTTGCAGTATCACGCAGACATTCTGCGATCCTGAGACCACCGTGAAGAATCAAAGATGTCCAGGCGTGCTCACCACAGCGAGACTGCTCTGTGGCTCAGGCTGGCGCGGCTGGAGCACCTGATGGAGCGGCGGCCAATCCTGCTGAGCAGTGTCATGCTGCGGCAGAATCCGCACAACGTGCATGAATGGCACAAGCGCGTCAAGCTCTTTAACGGGCAGCCCCACAAGCAGATTCTCACCTACACAGAGGCTGTCACCACGGTTAATGTGGATATGGTGAACCCCTACTACTTTGCACGCCAAGGGCACTCAGCAGCAAGCACTGTGTCTATACAGGCTGCTGCATGCTGCAGTAAAGGTCTTCAGCTCACATAGGCGTTTGTTTTGGAATCGGGACTCATCGGCATTCCTTCAGGCAGGAACTGCTGCACATGTAATTTAGGACCAGGCATGCTCACATTGTTCACTCTCAGATCCCTAAAAGGACGTACCTTGTCTGCAGGCTGTTGGCAAGCTGCACACTCTATGGATAGCCTTTGCAAAGTTCTACGAGCGCCATGGAGACATTGAGAATGCCAGGGTCATCTTTGACAAAGCAACACAGGTGCGCAATCTGTGCGCTGCCGTATCGTTGGTATCACATAGCAGGGCGGGCTGCACGCTCATGCTATGCGGCTCATAACTTGGTTTTGCGATGGGACAGCCGGGTTGGGGCCACGTGGGCTTGCCGCAATGATGGCAAAATGTCTGCAGAGAGTTGTTACCTTCCTGGACTACATGTCCACCACATGTCCATATGTGCCCTGCTGCCTTGAGACAGCAGTCTTGTAATTTTCACAATGCTGTCTTGTCACAGGTGGCTTTCAAGTATGTGGAGGACCTGGCAACAGTGTGGTGCGAGTGGTGCGAGATGGAGCTGAGGCACAAGAACTTCAAGCGCGCTCTGGAGCTCATGCGCCGCGCTACCTACACACCCGACAAGATCAATCGCCGTGAGGTGTGTCTCGGAATTGCAGTCATCCAAATCGTATATCAAAGGCGCCCTCTGCATCTTGCTGCTTTCCAATGGTGAGTGTACACAAAGTTGGCTTGATTACCTCCAAGCAATATGAGCCGCTGAGCGCGAATCCTCACACCCATGAAGATGATAGCGTGCATCCTGCATGTGATCATCTGACAGATGCTCTGATCACAAGAAAGTGAGCTTGGTGCATCCCCCAGCTAGCTTTTAGGATGCACAAGTCTGAATTTATGAGACGATGCTGTGGCAAAATCCTCGCGCTTGCCTGAGGTGTCCAGAGCATGCGCAGGAGGCCGAGAGGGAGAAGGAGGGGCCGGTGCAGGGGCGGCTGTACCGCAGCCTGAAGCTGTGGAGCTTCTACTGTGACCTGGAGGAGTCGCTGGGCACAATGGAGTCCACGCAGGCCGTCTACGACCGCATCCTCGAGCTGCGCATCGCCACGCCACAGCTCATCCTCAACTACGCCCTCTTCCTCCAGGTGCTCCCGCGAGAAGACTTACCCCGAGTGTACAGGAAAGGGTGCCATGACCTGTAGCAGCATTCAGGCCTTGCCAAACCTATCCTGCACTCACCGCTATGACAATTGTGAAAGGGTGACGTGCTCAGCAGCATTCATCACAGTGACATGGGGTTGCTGCTGCAGGAGCACAAGTTCTGGGAGGAGTCCTTCAAGGTGTACGAGAAGGGCGTGGCGGTGTTCAAGTATCCGCACGTGCGCGACATCTGGCTGGCCTACCTGCAGCAGTTTGTAAAGCGATATGGCGGCGACAAGCTGGAGCGGGCTCGAGACCTGTTCAAGCAGGCTCTGCGCGAGGTGCTGCCCCAAACCTTGGCTTGCTGTTCCTTTGCTAGCATGTCATGTATGGCATGCACTGCTAAGTCTTGGACTGGCATACCCTTGCCTCCTATCACGGACATTGATTGACTTCGATGCTGATTGATTCTGGAGACACCTGCTGCATGTCAGTCTTTGACACAGGTGTGCTGGCTAATGTGTCCTGATGCTGGCGCAGGCACCTCCAGAGGAGAGCAAGCCACTGTTTTTGCAGTATGCTGCCCTGGAGGAGCAGTATGGCCTGGCGCGCAGCGCCATGGATGTGTACGACAGAGCTGTCAAGACAGTGCCTGTCACTGAGCGCCTGGCAGTGTATGAGCTATACCTGGCCAGGGCACATGAGTACTTTGGACTTGGAAAGGTGGGTTTTGTGAACACTGATTTGCAACAAAACGTCACATCGTGGCACCTTCCACCAGCTTTCTTGTACAGCGAGACTGGCAGAGTAGGCACCCCTGGTTGCTCTCAACTGTCTAGGCACAAGAGGGTGGGCCACCATCTCATCTTTCATTGTGCACCCAGGGCCTTTGTACCGCAAATTTCCCGGCAACAGCATGTCCGCACATACTCATAGTGCTGGTGCATGCAGGTGAGGGAGATTTATGAGACGGCCATAGAGGAGCAGGACGAGGGCGGGCTGTCGGACGAGGACTGCAAGCGCATGTGCCGTCGCTACGCTGCGCTGGAGCGGCGCTTGGGCGAGATTGACCGCGCCCGCGCTATCTTTGTGCACGCCTCCTCTCTGGCCGACCCTCGCACAGACCCTGCCTTCTGGGCGGACTGGAACGACTTCGAGGTCAAGCATGGCAATGAGGACACCTTCAGGTCAGGCCTTCTGAAGCGCAACCTACACCTGCACTTGCTTGCTCTGCATCATCCTCAAGAGGCTGATGTTAAGTTTGTGTGATGAGCCTGGAGCTTTAGAGGCTCCGCTTTTTATGTGGCGGCAGCAGCTGACCAGCAGGTTGACGCACTGCAGGGAGATGCTACGCATCAAGCGGAGTGTGGCTGCATCCTTCTCCCAGGTCCACTACAACACGACTCTGGTGGAGGCCACCACGACACCTGCTGCACCAGGTGGGTCATTGCTGTAGCCCATACATATCCTGACTCTGGTTTGAAGTGCAAGGAGGATCATCCTGAATGCTGACTTCTTGGCCTGCCCATTCTCATGGCCTGACTGGTGCCGGTCAGAGTCTCTATACACTGTTGGGTTCCTCTGTACAAGCCAAGTCTGTCTTCATCCTTGCTGGACCGTGCAGAGGAAGAGTCTGGCAAGCGGAAGCGCGAAGACGGCGATGACATGGCGGCTTTGGAGGCGGCAGTGACTGGCACTCGCCTGCAGGGCTTTGTCAGCGGTGGCACCGTGCAGCCAGACCAGCGGACCCAGGATGAGGCCGCTGCTGCAGTTGCCCCAGGTGCAGAATGTACCAAGTCACTGCCTCTGCTACACTTACGGAGTAAGGGCGTTTGTGATGATGTGTTGTCCTTCCCAAAGATATGCACACCTGTCTTACCTGACGAGGCCCGCAATGTCTGCTCTAGGTGCAGCAGATCTGAGTCAGCATTCTGCTGGTCGGCTTGCAGTCCACACCGGCACCCTTTATGCAGAACATACAAGCTTGTTGATACTGAGTCCTTCATCCTGTGCTGCACATGCTACCGTTGTCTAATGAGGGCCTGCTCATGGGGCTGCAATGGTGGCATATCAGGGCGTCAGGAAGAGCTGCAGTGCATGCACCAACTGCACTTGCCTCTGCAGGGGGTCCAGCACCTGCTGTGGTGAATTCTGAGGATATTGAGTTGGGTGACGGCATGGACGAGGATGAGAACGATGCGGAGGAGCCCACAGGGGAAGTGCAGCTGCAGCAGAAGGCTGTGCCGGTGCGTCCCTCTGCCAGCATCCACTGGCTCACCCATGTGTGACTGCCCTGTTGCAGCCCTCTCTAATGGTGCTGCTACAATATCATAGTTCACCTGGAGCAACAGGAGAGTCTCAGCCCACAATGCATGACCTTCCGGGGTCTTCCAATTATGGTTGAGACAAGCACGCGCTTCATCAGACTTTGACTTATCCAAGCAGGACAGCAGTCCAGTGACCCAGACTATGTTTTGCAGGAGGCTGTGTTCCGAGGAGCAGGTGCTGAAGACTCCTCTCAGCCAACTGGGGCCCTTGAGCGTCTCAAGAAGAGGAAACTTGAGGGCTGAGCTTTTGAAATCGTGCCAATTGTGTACACATGTCACTGGAGTGTGGCCTAGCAGCAGCTGCCCTCCATATACCTGCAGGCTCATGGTTCATGATCGTGATACAGGACTTTACGCATAAACCAAGTTTGACATGAAGCAGCTTTGGTAGTCCTTACAAGGGTGAAGAGGGGCTGTCTTTCATCTGCTTGCACAGTTGGGTGACCTTGCACAAGGCATGCCTTCTTGTGCATCCCGCATGAGAAAAGGCATTGCCCATGGACATACATGGCTTACAGAAGCTGGGGCCTCTTCATGATCATGGCTCCAGCCATATGCCCGACGCATTGCTTGTGGATCATCCCGAAGATGCATGTTAGTAATAGCAGAGCCCATGCTCTATGGTGAGAGAAGATTTGCTAAGGTTGATCACAGCCATATTACACGTGAAGGTGACTAAAGCCTTCACAGGGAGCATATCCATGAAAGGGCAGGTTTATTCAGGAGTGTGCATTTGCACTGCAATGCGCCTGAGGTTGCTGTCCCTTGCATCTGCACACATGTACAATTGTTGCAGTGCACATGCCTGCCAGCCTGTGCACCTTGTGCGCCTCCTCGCGATATACTCTGATTAAGATTAGGCCATGCTGAGAATCCACTTATCAAAGCTATGACATGGGCTGTGAACAAAGCTAGCCATTGATCAGCCAGCTGCCACTGGTGTAAAGTACACACGTGCAAAGGTCTTGTAACATCCTGTAATGCGCACTGCAGTAGTCCATGACACAGCTTTCAAGGCCTTATAGCCGTACTGTGCAAAAACTCCTATTGTCAACTCAGTTTAATTGCTGTTTTGCTGACCAGTCTTAGCGCAACTCTGCCCTGGCGGGCAACGTAGGTGCTTTCGGCATTGCGCTCCTGTCTGCATTTAGCAGGGCTTGGTGGGCCCCAAGCCGGCTGCAGCCCTTCTCCTCTCCCCTCTTGCTCAGCAGCAGCTGCTGCTTGTACTGCAATAGCACAACCCTTCGATTGTGACAGCCACCTGATCTGGTTCAGACGTCATGAGGGTCCCTGCCTTCTCACAATTGTAAGTGCACGAACGTCAATAGTGATCTGAACACATCATCAGACCACATGATCATCAGTGTGAATGGAACTCACTCGATCCAGAGGCACATGATGTTGATCATCCAGTGGCTAGTCTTGAGGGCTTCCGTCGTTTCTGGGGTGTCTCTGCCGCTGAAGAGTTTTGGCATTGTTTGACCTGCAGGAACGTGGAAGGTCGTGAGTTTCTGCACAGCCTACATTGCAAGCTCTGCAGCTTGAGGCAAATGCCATCAGAAGACGTGATAGCCCCATAATCTTGCACGGGAGGTGGTACAGCAATGACGAGGACTGAGGCACCAGCACAACGAGCAGCACCTTGCAAGCAGCTGGCTGGCTGTGTACAGCAGGGCCTGTCCTGCTGTGGGGATGCTGCACGGAGTGCTGGTGTGGTGTAGGGCTAGCTGCACGATTGTCATGCACCGCTGCTGTACCTGGCACACATAAGGCATTGTAAATGTGGGTTCCAATGCGTGGTTCTTTGCAGGCAGATCGCACTGCACTCCAACTCTAATATCCGCAGAATATCCTGGAAGGTCTTACTCGTACAAGAGTTCAGGGTAGTGAGGCAATCGACCTGATGGCCTGGGTGATCTGCAGGCCTCACAGCGCACAGCGCTGCCCTCATTATCCAGAGTGCACAGCCGGCACGCCCATGGCTGCAGCCTTGAGGGGATCCTTCTGGTAGGCAAGGCATGAGCTGCTCGGCCCGGATGCTTATGCTTGCAGGCCTTAGCACCACGCCCTACATTGATAGCCACTTCCGCTTCTGGTTCATCCCCTGCAGAAAGCGACACTTCGAAACAGCATCCCACTAAGTTGACTGTGGCTTAGGATGGATGGTCTCCTGATTTGTTGCAGAAGTAAAGGCCCCAAATGTTGCTTGCGTCAGGTGGATGCAAGTACCCTTGCCGGCTGTTGTCGCGACAACACTTTCAGTGTTGGCCCCGACGGACTGCCATGTGTTGTCCCTACTATCTGCAAAGAGCTTCCCGTCTTGTGCTCGAGCTCCGCATTCCCCATCTTTTTTTGCTGGCTCTGCTGGCCTGTCCGCAGTAGTGGGTGCCACAGCTAGGGGTTGTGCTACAGGCTGGCTGTCGGGTACGGCCAGATCATAACCTGCAAGGTAAGAACGATACCCATTCTGCCCTGGTGACAAGTGATCGCTCACTCTCGAGTGAGAGCGATACAGACAGCCACCGCCACAGTGCACTTGCATTTACATCTGCTGCAGGCTGACCTTTGCGTGAACCTTCTTCCTGCTCTCGCATGATGCCACCAGGAGCCCAGGCACCTCCCTGCTCTACTTCTTCAGTGCTGGCAGCAGGAACGGCCTGTGTACAGATGATCTGCTGGCCTGCATATCAAATACAGCATTGGCACAAGCTCACAACCGGCAGAACAACAGCATCACAGGCCTTGATAATGGCAAGTACAACAGTCATTGCTTTCTCCATCTTTCTTCACAGAAAAGTCTGGACCTGGGGATATGACGGCTTCCAGCTGAGCATACAGTGTGACCAGGTTGTCAAATCTTTCATCCCTGCATGCTGAAGCACACTCAACCCCCGATGTCAGTGTGGGCCTTGTCTACTATGTGGCCAGGCCTGATGTGGTGCAATAAGACACCCCTAGGGGATGTGAAAGAACCACTGCTGACTTTGTCTCCGCCGCAGAAATGGTCAGCGGGCACCAGAAGGCTTACTGCGCAATGTTGCGGCGATTTGCTGGCTCTTTGCAGATTGGGCAGTGCGGCTGGCGCTTTAGAGAGGTTGTGATGCACTGCCGGCAGAAGTAGTGGCAACACTCCAGCCGGGCAGTAGGGGCCTTTGCAAGGCTCAGACTGCACATGGGGATGCCGTCAGGAGTCGGTGCATGACAGCCCATCACTGATGGTCTGAGATGCGATTATAGCGCTGCACAATGTAAGACTGGACCTACCAGATGGGGCAAGTCAGCTCCTTGCCTATGCTATACAGCAAAGTTGTGGTAGATTGCTGCCCAGAAGCGGCCATCGGGAGGATTGAGCACGCTCTTTGCTGTCTGTAAAGACCTCACCAGTCACTGCTACCAACTTGGAGTTTGCAATAAAACCAAGCAAATCCTCATAGTTTGTCCGGACAAGTCGGGAGCACAGGCAATTTTGAGGCTTGCATTCAGACTAGCGTCATAACCACTGACTTGCAGAGCCTCATCAGCGAAGTTTTCCGATTAGTCTCAAATGGGGAGCTCTCACACGACTGTCAAGCCGGGACTTTGAAGAGGTGCCTGAGCAGGCGCCATGTTGCGGCTGACATGGAAAGCCCCATCCGAGCTGGCTGTCAGCTGTGGTCCATTTTGGCTCGTACAGCCCTATCCATACCCGCAGACAGTAGAACATGTGAGCATAGGATCGGCATATGCGCTGACTCGAAGGCCTTGCAGCAACAAGCGAAGCGCTCATCGTGGCGCGGGGTATTTGGGGGGTGATCAGAAAGTTATGCCCATACCAGGCAGACATTTGTGAGTAAAAGGGTGCGAATCATCAATCTACGAGCAGCAACTGTATCAGACTATAGAGCTACCCACTCGCATCATCTGAAAACGCATTGATATGGAGGCTATAGTACAGCATGCCCGACCGTCGGCCCCATTAGGCCGAGCAAGCTGGCCCCTCAGGCGTCCTATTGGAATATGTCGTCGTCAGTATCGCCACAGTGCGGCTCGATCAGCTGTTAGATGTCGCGCTGCGATGGAGGTCAAGGACGCTCAAAAGGCTATGGTTGCTGGTCTGCTCGCCACTTGCCTGGTGCGCTTCAGAGGACTATTTAGAAAGGTCGCCTACATGTTGCTCATGATTCCTACAGCCAGCTCGCACCCTTCTTTGAAAGCTGCTACGAAGTCCTGGCAGCTGTTGGGAAACCGTCATGGGCCTCACACAGTCATGTATGGCATCGCAGACATGCAACCCACTCACGGCCGATGCTGCGACCAGCGTCAGTGGCGAGCAGTCGCAGAAGTACAGGGAGGAGCTGGAGCAGCTGATCAAGTCCCGCATGGCGCCTGGGGAGCGTGCCCTGCCAGAACTCAAGTCGTCCCCTACAGTAAGCGCCCGATACACCTTCCCATGGTCTGAGTCCTTTTTTTGTGAGCTTACAAGTAGGACGGGAGAGTTGAATGTCAGAAGATGTGAGATGGCAGCACGCTTACTGACACCCCTGCCATCCTGCAGGTGCAACTTCTGAAGAGCAAGCTCCGGCGCACAGAGGCGCAGCTGCAGGATGTGGTGAAGGAGGCCGCCCCGACTCCGGACAGCAGGAAGGAGGCGGAGGAGCTGCAGCGGTTGCGCGCGCAGCTTGAGGAGTCGCTGCGCAACGAGGAGCGCCTCCGCAGGCAACTGGAAGAGGTCTGTCCAGGCATTGTAGAAGTGTGAATACTACCTCTTGCAGTGTATGGTGTCATGCACTAAGTCTGTGGCAGTCTTCACACAGCAACTTCATGCATTGCTCTCCCATGATGCAGGAGAGCACCAAGCAAGCGCCGAGCGTGCTCCTAGAAGAGAAGCCCCTTGATACGCCAGCCCCAGCTACTGAGGCACCCGCCAAGCCAGATCAGGGCCTGGATCTGCCGACAGCCCCAACAGAGCTGTCAGACCTTCTGAAGGCACCGGAAGCTGACACACAGCCTGCACAGCCGGCTCCGACAGAGCTGTCAGACCTCCTCAAGGCACCCGAAGCGGCCACGGAGTCTGCACCGCCCTCCTCAGCTGTCACTGAGGGCGCCGTCAGTCCTGCCCCTGCTCCACCCGTGGCGCCCTCTCCACCTGCGTCAGACTCGGGCTCTCCACTATCCGTACTTGTAAGTCCTGCTGCTTATGCATTTCGCACTGAGGGATAGCGCGAGAGGACCTGGTCGAGAGCAGACAGGCGCTGGTTGATTGATGAGCCATCCATGACCTCACTGATTTGTATGGGGCTGTCTTGGATGTGGGGAGGTTTGCATAGTGATGTGAGAGTCTCTGCTGGTTGACTGTGCAGAATGCTGTGGGGATCTTTGCTGCTGGCGGCCTCGGCGGCGTGCTGTACTTGCAGAAGCAAGAGCAGCAGAAGCTTGAGGCTGAGAAGCAGGCCAGCCTGGCCGCGCAGCAGTCCCAAATAGATGGCCTGACGTCGCAGGTGCCACGCATCCTGCTCCCATTTTCCCTGTTCTCTGGGCTGACAGTTGGTTTTTAAAGCACTCCTGACACAAGTCGCAATCTCGTGTTGCTATAGTATTCTCAACTGTGAGCAGCAGACACGTAATGCAGCGTCTCCTTGCACAGGTGGGCCAGGCAAAGGCAGCCATCAGCAAAGAGCAGCAGCTGAAGGAGCAGCTGCGGGAGCAAATGACCTCTGCCACAAACGACTCCAAGCGCCAGGCAAGTGGAGGCTTGTGAGGGCTGTGCAGCATTGCAAAGACATGCATGCTTGTGCGATCCGCAATGCTTGACGGAGCCCTCTGTGAAGGTAATGTGCCAGAAAATCTATGCCTCGGGTCATTCCCGGGGTTCCCGGTGAGCACATATGCACCTGTGAGACCAGAGTTGTTGCTCAGTGCTGATGGTGCTGGGGCCTGGCGCGCAGCTGGAGCTGGAGGTGGAGGCGCGGAAGTCGGAGGAGCGGGAGCGGGAGCTGGTGCAGCGTGCGCTGGAGGCCGAGCGCCGCACCGCAGAGGCCATGCGCGCGGAGGCCGCGGCTGCCGAGGAGGCTGCTGCTGCTGAGCGGGCCGCCAAGTTTGCTGCTGACTCCGAGGCGAGGGAGCTGCAGCGTGAGATGGAGGGCCTGCAGGAGGCTCTTAGGTTTGTGCAAGAAGCCCCTCTGCCAATCCGAGGTTTTGGAAGCGGACTGTGATTGTTGGGTCTCAGTTGCAATTTGTCAGTCGTAGACTTATAGACAACACCTCCTTGTACCAGCCCATGGCTGTGGCTCCTCATCTAAAGCTCCAATGCTGGCCGATTGAGCTGGCATCACTGCTCTTCACCCACAAAGGAAATCTGGCATGGGATTCCTTTCTTGACGTTCACTGTATGTGTGTAGGCAGCAAAGAGACTTTGCAGCGCGTGTGGGTGCTGACGCCCACAAGGCTCAGGCGCAGCTGCAGCAGGCACAGCAGCGGGGCGGCCAGCTGGCGGTGGAGAGCGCCACTTTGGTGCAAGCCCTTGAGCAGGAGGCTGCCCTCAACAAGCAGGCCTCCTCGGAGATCCTCCATCTGGAGCAGCAACTGCAGGAGGCCACAAAGCAGGCCAGCGAGGCCAGCAACACCCTTGAGAAGGTCTGCAGCATATGCATCCTGAAAGCGCCAAGAGTGTTACCTATTGCCTGTGTCGGACCAGGTGGATGCCATCTGGCCTCTGCGCGCTGATGGGCAATGTGAATGGTGACGCCAAGACATGTGAAGTCGAATAAGTGCTATCGCCATGTGGCTTACACACGTTGGTTTCATGCAGGTGGGCACGGAGAGCCTGAACATGCGGCAGGCCATGAAGATCATGAAGGAGCAGGCGGCCGCAATGGCCGTCCAGGCGCAGCAGCAGGCGCAAGAAGCCGCCTCCCAGAAGGCTGAGGCGGAGGCCAGCCTCAACTCCGCCAATGCTGACTTAGCAGAAGAGCGTACAAAATTTGCGGATCTTCAGGTGCCCCTCATGACACCTCACATTGAAGGGTAATCTTGATGAAGCTTTGTAGCCATGTCCCATGACACCCTCAGTGATAAGTGCAGGTGCCATAAATCCCAGCCAACGTGCTGGCTAGCATGGACCATGCCTGGCAACGGCTGCCAGGCAGGAATACTAAGCCTGAGATGATGGACACAGGCCGAGCTTGCATCCACTGTGACGGAGCTGAAGAAAACACGGGAGGAGGTCCAAAGCTTGCGATCACAGCTGTCAACGGCAGTTGAGGAGTCTGCGCAGATGAAGAAGGAGCTGGCCGCCCTAAGCCAGGAGGCCGCCAACTTAGAGTCCAGGCTTAACTCAGAGGTATGTGCACCCGCCTTGCACTTGGCAATGTGCAGCATTGCTGGAGGTTTCCAGGTGTCATACCATATGCGGCCGGCTCCATCAGCACAGAGTGTACTACTGTGGGCAGCAGGCACCTGTTGAAATTTGGCGTTGTGCTTCATCTAAAACTTCAGCACTGGCTGCGCCCGATCGGGCTCAGCAACAAAATTTGATGCAGGTTGCCAACAGCCAGAGCACCAAGGCAGAGAACACCACGCTGCAGAACGAGCTTACCGCGCTTCAGGAGCAGCTGTCAAGCTCTACGCGCCAGCTTGAGGCAGAGCAGGCCACCAGTAAGATCCGCATTGTCTCTGTCTTATAGCAGATTACAGCCATGTTCTTGACCACATTAAATCAATCAGGCAGGTAGGGTGTCTGGGCTTCCGCAGAATGCCCTCCTACTGCTTGCGGCAGTGTGAGCATAGCGACAGCTTTCCCCCTAATTCTTTTCTAATGTCTGGATCAGCATGAGTGTGCAGTTGTGTTCAGGTCGGGAGTTGCAACAGCAGGTGGCACAGCTGCAGGCAGAGTATCTGCGTGTAGGCGACCAACTAGAGAGCGAGCAGACCCGCATCATGCAGGTGCCTGCTAACACATCACCTGCAACAACCTGCATTCTGACTTGGAATCAGAGCATGTGTAGCAACTACACCTGCCTGCTAATTGTGTCATTGGGAGTGAACCTGTCTAGCAACAAAACGAGGTGCTGTGTGCTGGTGCAGTTTCTGGATTTTGACCTGACAGGCATGTGCGTGTGTCATGCAGGTTGAGGGGGATGCAAAGATGCTGCGAAAGACCACGGAGCAGCTTGCTGAAAGAACAGAAGTGATGAAGAAGGAGCTGGCCACTCAGAAGCAGGAATTTTCTCAGCGCCTGTTTGAGGTCCAGCAGGAGAACGATCAGGTGAACTGCTGACACCCACATCAGGGTCATCAGGACGAGGCCTATTGGCTATGCTACAGGCAAATTCCGATTGGTGTGGCTAAGCACCAATGACTGATGCTGAGGTTGTAGATTACATACACAATAGCAGCGTGTTGCTTACAGGTCAGAAACATGGCGGACGAGGAGAGGGCAGGCCGCGAGGATGCCACTGCAGCTGTAATGAAAATGCAAGATATCATTACGTCTGTACGAGATGACATGGTGGAGGCGCAGCTCGCTTCCGACCAGTATGTTCCAGCGCTCAATTGGGCCTGTTTGTGATGCACTGTAAATGTATAATGTGTCATGTATGCATGATGGCAAGCAGGTCGCTGCAGATGGTCCCCTCCATCACCAGCCCACAGATCGCCCGCGGTCTGGTCTCTGATGCTCATGCTCATCAGGAGGCCCCTGTTGTGTTGCAGCACTTCACCAGCCATGCAGCATCATGTGTGAAGATCTGAAGTGACAGGCAGCAAGCAGACGTGACGTGATATGGCTGTCGCAGGGCACAGGAGGCCCTGGAGGATGAGAGGGCAGCCAGGGTGGAGGCTGAGGCGCTGGCTGAGCGGCTGCGCCAGCAGCTAATCACGCTGCGCGACGCTCAGAGCCGGCAGCAGCGCTCCTCCCAGGAGCGCCTCTCTGCCCTGCAAGCCCGCCTGCAGTCCCTTGCTTCACGCGTGGTACGCACCTCTAGCTATTGCAGTCTCCAATGACCATTGATTGGCTTTGAGACGCGCGAATGAAGCATCATCCGTTTTTGTAGAGGTGACGCTGGCTCTGATGCGTGTGATCTGCAAATGGGCACCAATCTGCATGACCGCTACTGCTCATGCCCGAGATATTGTCGTGCGCGCAGGATCCTGCCACAGGGGAAGTACGGCCCAACCCTAGCAGTGAGCTGGGTAGTAAGCAAGAGGAACTCTCAAAGCCTTTGGAAGAGGACCCCATGCCTTCAACGGAGGCTGCATCCATCAGCGTAACGCAAGAACAGCCAACAGAGGAGCTGCAGATGGAAGGGTCAAGAAGAGAGAGCGAACAGAAGGTTGTTGCAGGATTTGACAGATGAGGCATACCACCAGTAATGTGCTACCTTCAGTTGCGCTTGCACACAAATCATGGACATCCGATCAGGCAGGGAAAGTGAAGCTGTGTAAACATCAGACTTGACGAGATGATGCTCTCATCCGCAGCATTGCAGAATGTGCAGGCACGTTTCGCAACCTCACGAAGGTCCCGGGATCCAAGGTCTCGCTCTGCAGGTCATCACTTGGCGGTGTCTATCCAACATATCCCAGGTCCGTGAAGCAACATCTGCTCTATTGAGAGACCATGTCACTATGCGTTCTGGCACAGTCGGTGGCGAGACATGCAACTTTGTCGAGGTAGCAGAATTTCATGCACCGCAACTCCCAACATCACCGTTCTGAGGTGCAATGTAATACGAAGCTTGGGATTGCTATCGAATGGTATCGTAGTTGCAGATGCGGTGCTAATTCTCTAGCACCGCCCGACCATGTCCTGCCGTCAGGCGCCGAGCTAAATATAGCCCAGTGGGACCCTTTCGATTTCAAAGGTAACAGGACAGCATATTCCTCTGACCATCGAAGGGCCCCCGACCTCCTGAGTGGGTCCTACCGGGCAAGAGTTTGCCGAAGATAGAAGAGTTGCCAGTCGCCACCGAATCTGGGAATAGCGTCAGCGCTCAGCGGAAGCCTGCACCGCGGCACAGCGATCGGAAGGTACATTCGCATGCTGCTCCCCGCGGTCTTATGCTGCGGCATTGCTTGTGGGAGCCCCATAGTGGTTGAATTTGTCAACATAACTCAGAACTGCATGCGGGACTCGACAAGCGCTGGCAGATGCACCGGGTAAGACCGCAAACCGAGTCCGTCAGGCGATCCTCCATCATAACTGCTGACAAATGGAAGTCGTGCTTGTAGAAGGAGCCACAGGGAGTACCAGAAGCAAAGATGCGCTGCAAAGGTGAGGCCACTGACAGATAGACCTCGCCAGGACCTGAGCAGCTCGCTGTCTGCCTGCTATTGTCTTCCACGTGAGGATGCATGCTGAGTGGCTGTTGCACCGCAGGATGCTCTGTGGCATGCCTTATCCTGCTAGGCACTCTTGGCAGCATCCAGCTGATCAGTGCTGAGGACAACCAGGGTGGTAAGTTGTAGCTCATCCACGATGAGTCAGCACACCATGCAGCCTCATTGACACGCTTTCTTTGGACATGCCTGCAGTGCTGCCGATGCAGCGTGGTGTCTGATCATGAGATGTCTCTGTTGCTTGCAGTGGACCAGATCATTGATGCGACAAATCAGGTCAAACAAGGCCTGCTGTCCAAAATCGGCTTGGGTACAGGTCAGAAGCAGCCCCTGTTGCACTGAAGTCCGCTAACTCCTCTTGCACAGCTGACCTGGGAGTTGAAAGTGCTGGCAACAGCTCTACCATTGCCCGAACATGATTAACGTCTGCCTCGAGCCCATATGTCCTTGTTGCTGATGGCCTTGGAAATTGCTTTGGGGCAAGGCTGTTGAGCATAGGCGCAGTGTGTTGCACATAGAGACCAGCTGCGCATGTGCTTCATGGGCACACGATCATGCATTGGCCACTGCTGGGAGAGCTGACATTCGCTCTTCATTGCAGTTGCAGTTGTGCCCGCGACAATAGCACCCACCAGCACAGTCCCTGTGACGCCCACCACAGCTGCCACCCCCCCGACCACAGCATCTCCTGTCACAACAGCCGCGGTCACCACAGCAATCACCCCCACAACAACAGCAGCTCCCAGCACCACTGCAGCCGCAAGCACCAAGCCAGCCACCACCTCCACCGCCGCCCCTACGACCACCATCACAGCTCCCACAACCACGATCACCCCAACAACTACCGCTCTGCCCGCAACAACTGCAGCTGCCACCACCAAGCCAGCTACCACCCCTCCCCCGACAACAGCCTGCCCCACAGGCTCCATACTCGTCAACATGGTCTGCGTCTGTGAGTGCCATTCCCTCGCCCCGCAAGAGAGCATCATCTGCCCTTGCATCTGTGTGAGACACCTAGATGTGTTTTGGAAGAGACATTAGTCAAGCATCTTGGTGTTGCAAAACTTGAATGCATGAGTGGTGTTCTTCATTGCCCCTTGCAAGAGGAAGCATTCACCTCATGTGTTCATGTCAGCGCTGCCTCCAATTGCAAGGAAGCTCTTTGCTCAACAGTGCTATAGCATGCCTCCCCCATATTCTGGCATCCCCAATGTGCGTGCGCCATGTAGCTCAGCAGCTGGCCTTGCCCCTCGGCTATCTTCATCGCGCTGACCTCTACGTGGATATTTGCAGTGACATGCACGGCTGGGTCGACCCCAACAAATCCTTGCGGAACTACCTACCCAACTACCTCAGGTTGGTTGTGATTGTCTGAAGACTCCATCTCTGTGGCTGCTTTGCAATATGGCATAGCACAGGTCTCGATCTGATGTTTTGCAGAAGAAAAGCACAACACCTGCTAAAGCACATTGCCTTTGCTTCGTAGGAGAAATTGATTACACCAACAAGTCGCCAGGTGCTTGATTCTTTCATACCTACTTCTAGACATAGCGTTGCCATCAAGGCCGTCCAGCACATTGGATTTTGTACCAGCGCCATAGATATCATACATTTATGGTAAAAGAGTATTTGTTGCTGGGCCAATGCTGGATTGCAAATGCGTATCATGCAGGTGATGTCTCATGCCAGCCTGACACAGATGGAATCAACTACTATGTGGTGCGTCTACCTTCTAAACACCCTTTAGTAGCATCTGTTATGATGAATGATGCTCACAGCTCTCTTGACCAAAGTATCTCTCTCAATGTAGATCAATGTCATTCGTTTACACGACTTTAGAATCTATAAGTCGTATCCTGCATCTTGGAAGCTTGATAGCTGGCATTCAGGTGTCATCTTGCAAGGATGCCTGGCAAGTCTAAGAACTGTCATCTTTGTAACTTTGAAGAGACGGCATGGTGCAGGTTTACACACACTCAACCAATGTTGTCTGCACAAACGACGCTGGCTGTCTATCTGGCAACCCACCTGGTGGCGCCGTGTGTTCCACCAACAACAAGACATATTGGTGAGCTGCTTCCAAATTCAGAATACCCAATCTTACTTATGCTTTGCTGTCTTCACTCAAGCATTGCAAGCGCCACAAATGCTCTGTAGGAACAACACTTGATGTGAGCTTAGGGCTTCCGTACCTAATCATCTTCTATAACACTTATAGTATTGTAATCCTCCCACTATCTTCTCTCAAAACTTCTTGCACTGCTTTCTTGTTCTTAAGCACGTTTTGCGCTTGCAGCCACCAGGGCGCCTCTCCTAGCCTTTGCCCCGCAGCAGGGCGCAAGCTCATGCAGGCATAGATAAGCATCGAGGTTTCCAAATATCAGATGCCGACGGCATATTAGCCGTCGCCAGTGTGGTAGATGTGTTACATCAGAACTTCTTTCAGTTCCATCAAATAAGCCTTGACGGCAAGAGAAATGAGCCCTTGGGTTCTTGTCGCTACCATGCCTGCAAGGAGGCAAACGAGAGGCATCGTTTTATATGCGGTACGTCCAGGAACTTTTCAGAACGTACATTGCGCTGTTGAACTTGAAATAAAACTCACCGCTGCAATCTCATTTAATTGCCAATTGTTGCTCATTGGCGCTAACAAATGGAAGGAAGCGTGTAGTATCGGAGTTGAGAGTGGTGTTTTAGCACGAGCAGCAGCGAGCATGATATGACTACAAGTTTGCATCGAATATGTGGACCTTGAGTGTATAGGATTATTCAGCATAGAGCCTGGCCTAGTAGAATGGGTTTCGTCTACACCTGATTTGCCTTAGCACGCTAGCACCAAGGCTAGCGTGCCCTTGCATCGAGTCACTCTGAGTTGGGCCAACTAATGAGGCTACTTTTCAGGCTACCATCAGGAACACGTGATCATCCGGCCCCCTTGAGCATCTAGTTGAGCTGGCATTGAGCACTCAACAACGACTCCATCCCACTTCACTGACACCTAGCGCTCTTTCAGGTTACAAAGCATGATGCGCAGCCTTGGGGACTTTTACACACCCGAGAACATGCACGCAAGCCTCTAGCTCCCACCCCATGGCATGCCAACTTGGTTGAACCTTATAGTCTACATGCACATAACAAAGCACATTCTCATTGTATGCCTCACATATTTCACCCGAATCTGACTTGGCACCTACTAGGCAACCACCAGACATTTCTAAGCAACTCACCACTTGCAAACATCGTTCCACTCCTTCTCGGTGTTGGTTTTTTAAGCAATAATGGGTTCTAGTGGTCATTGGTGGTAAATGGAGCAGAGCAGACTGTATATCTAGCATGGCATGCATGGGTATGGACATGTGAAGGTGTATGAGGGACCTGCATGGGGGAGAGGCTGCTCACCTTGCCCAACTTCTCTTGCCGCCTCATCGGGATGGTGATCATCAGGGTTATCATGGGTGGTGCCATTGTCCTCTCCTCCAACAATATGGTTATCGGTAGCCTCTATGGCGGTCATATTGTTATCATCATGGCTTGATGGAGTGCCTTGACTCACGTCACTCTTCCCGGGCTGAATTTCCCGCAGGTGGCCCCAGCATATCATGCCATAGAGGCGTATCATGATCCAGGTGACACTGTCCCAGGGTCTTCGTAAACTCAAAGCATGACTTTGAGTAAACGTAGATCCCTTTCTCACCTGCGCTTCCTCTTAGGCGTCTTCTCTTGCATTTGGCTGAAAAAGAATGGAAACACGCCGAGACTCAACACATGGTGTTGCCATGCCATGATGAGCACAAGTGCCAAGTTTCATGGTCAGAGCTTGACTTTGGCTGACTTCACTCTATGGTTGACAGCTTTCATGGGAGACCGCTCATGTCTCACACACTATATGCATAGCTAGCATACACCAAAGTCATTGGATCAAGTTGAAACTTGGTAGGTAGCTTGGGGATGATATAAGCATGCGAATGTGGCCTTGCTGCCACTTGGCCATACACCCTTAGGGCTACGGACTGCAACCCTGGCATCAGAACCTGACAGCTTCCTAGCACCCGCCCAAGGTCTGTGAAGCTGGGTTTAGGGTTAGGGTTTAGTTTTTTGGTTTAGGGCTTAGGGTTTAGGGTTTAGTTTTTAGGTTTAGGTTTTTAGGGT